>JAZHFQ010000549.1:0-12131 GCA_038387885.1 Spodoptera picta
CCAGGCCTGTGACACTGTTAGTTCCACAGTAACCGCAATGCGCTAGTGTACCGGTCGCCATCTTTGTCGCCATATTGTTATCCATGACGTCATCGTCATGATGACGTCATGGATAACAATATGGCGACGTCAGGACTATCTGTCAACTGTCACTATTGTCAGTCAGTTATTCGTGTTTATTTTGAGTGCAACTGCCGGTTTTATTTTGTGTATTCCTCGCTTTTCAGCTTGAGTTGAGTTACAAATAATCCCTAACGTTCCTTGATATTCACGTATTGACTGATCTGTAGTTTTTCGCCATGAACGTGCGAAAGTGTTGTGTCGGTAACTGCCAGTCTACGAATCGTACTCATCGCCTTTTCCTTCTTCCAAAGGACGATAATTTGAGAGATTTGTGGCTATCATTCTTGATTCAAACCAACATAGAGCTCAGTGGTCTGTCTAAGAATCAGTTGTTGTCTAAACGTGTTTGCCAAAATCATTTTGATCGCTATCAATTTGATAGCGTGGGGAACCGCCTACGCCACGGCTACCCTTGCTTGTTTTCTGATAAAGAAATATCTTTTGGTATTCCATTGAGTTCAACTGGTAAGTACATATATATGTTCATTCCATTCATGAGTAGTTTTCCCACATTACATTTCTGATCAGTGCTTGTTTTATTCCAGTTGGTGACCATTTAAGTGATCACAATTACTTTTTGTCATCTGCACCTGAGAGCCACACTGTAAGTGGTTCATACATTGAAGGTTGGTATTTGTGTTATGTGGAGTTATTAAATTTAACTCGTCGAGTACCGGTTTTGTAGACACAATTATAGAACAATAGGTTGCGGTCACCAGTGACCGCTTGGTGTTTGACAGTTTAACTCGTCGAGTACCGGTTTTGTAGACACAATTATAGAACAATAGGTTGCGGTCACCGGTGACCGCTTGGTGTTTGACAGTTTAAATGCTTTAATGTTGTAGCATACCTAATTAAGTTTTAATTATTTTCAGTTGATGATGACCACAACTACCATTTGCCAATTGTGCCTGAGAGTGCAATAGCTGAAGCAACTGTTCAAGGTGTGTAGTCAAGTGGAATGTGTAATAATTATTAAGTAAAATTTCTAGCTCAGTTTGATTTTAAACAACAATATTTGAGTTCCAGGACATTGCTCTAAAGACGTAGAACCTATGGAAACAGAACCCACGGCACCCATGGACACTACAAGTTCTGACCAAATTTTGCAAACACCAGTGGTTACTAAAACCAAAGGTAGTCAATTTCTTACTTTTTATGTTGTACCTATATCAGTAGGTAGAATATCAATTCTAAATGTTTGTTTATTTATATTTTTCATAATTAATACAGTTAGTAGTTATTAACATCAAGTTAAAATTTTGTTTTTATGGTTCCGTACTCAAAGGGTAAAACGGGACCCTATTGTTTTCGCTTCACTGTCTGTCCGTCTGTCTCGTCACCAGGCTGTATCTCATTAACCGTGATATAATTACAAAGTTGTAATTTTCACAGATGATTTATTTCTATTGCCGCTATAACAAAAATTATCAGAAACTCAAATAGAATAAATATTTTGGGGCTCTCATCCACATCCATACATGATTATTTTCTCGTTTTTGGACGGAACCCGACCGCGCGAGACCGACTCGCAATTGGCCGATTTTTTAATTTTATTTATTAATAAATTTTATGTTTTATTTCAGTAACAGCAAGAACATCAAGACGAAATATCTTATTTGCAAAAAAATGTTATTCTGAAACAAGTAAGTTATTTCATTTTTCCTGGTCACATTATAGTGATATTATTTTTCCAAAACCTGTTTTTAGATTTTTTTGTAATTTCTTCAATTCAAAGACTGTCTAAGTATATTTTATTCTTTTATTTAATTTTAATGTTGTAGTAATAGTGTATCCTAAGTTGAACATATTTATTTATTTTTGTATCTAAATTATAAGTCATAATTATGTTATTCTTCACTACATAGTATAAACCAAAGTCGCTATCCGCCGTCAGTCTGTTCCTATATATGCTTAGATCTTTAAAACTACGCAACGGATTTTGATGCGTTTTTTTAAATACATAGAGTGATTCTTAAAGATGGTTTATATATACATACATATTGCACCCGTGCGAAGCCGGGGTGGGCTGCTAGTGTTAAATAAATACAAGTTCTTTTACTGTACTTTTTAACGCACAATTTTAATTGCTTAGCTGTAAACTATATTAAAACTTTTTTTTTTCAGCCAAAAAGGTGTCAAATTGCTCATGTTTCGTCAAGAAGATGAAGAAACAAGCATTGTCTGTAAAAAATAAATCCTTCAATGAGAGACTAGCTGGAGCTAAAACATTGAGTCAAGATAATGCCTTTCTACTGAGTTTTGGCAAGATGAATAAACATGCACAGAATTTTATCATGATGCAATTAAAATCAGTAGATAAAAAGAAAAAAGGTGTGAGATTTACACATGATGAAAAATTGTTGGCACTGACTCTCATGAAGGAGAGCCCTAAAGGATATCGATTGTTACAAAAAATCTTTAAACTTCCATCAAAAAGAACATTAAACCGTTTGGCTGAGATGATTACTTTTGGTGTTGGTATCAATAATAATATATTCCAACTTATCGAAAGAAGAGCTATGAATTGGGACATAAAAAGAAAACTTTGCTGTATAGTCTTTGATGAGGTAGCTCTCACTCCTCATTTGACATATATCGAATCAAAGGATGTAATAAGAGGATTTAAAGACTTAGGCAGTCAAACATTTTTTAATTACGCTGACCATGCCCTTGTTTTCATGCTCAGAGGACTATGTTCCAACTGGAAACAACCTATTTGTTATTATTTTTGTGAGGGCACAACTTCTACTATTGAAGTTAAAAGAATTGTGCAAGAAGTAGTTGCGAAGGTGGCCAATTCAGGACTTCTACCAATAGCACTTGTTTGTGACCAAGGTACCACATTTAGAAGTGCATTAAAAGGGTTGCGTGAAGATACCGAGCAGAGAAGAATTCTGAAAGGCGAACACAATGGTAAGTAAGAAATATGAAGTAATAATATAATCACTGCCTCGTTGGCGGAGTGGTCGCAAGTGCGCCTGCCGGGCAAGGGGTCTCGGGTTCGATTCCCGGGTCGGGCAAATTATTACTGAGTTTTTAAAATAATTCTCAATAGTAGCACAGAGTCTGGAATTGTGCCCGGTATATGGCAATAGGCTCACCCCCTATTACATGGGACTCATAACATAAATAGTGAAAAGTGGATGTTACATTGTACAGTGGCATAATGTGCACCTCTGCCTACCCCTTCAGAAATGTCGCGGAGAACCTAACGGGTAACCGGGGCTCCGGCTCGACGTGCAGGAGAAGGAACGGGGTGGTTTTTAGTCAGTAAGAGTCTGACACTCCCTCCCGCCTCACCCAGGCGGGAGCAGTCATTCGATGATTTTCCCCCCTTAAAAAAAACCCCTTCAGAAATAAAAGGCGTGATGTTATGTTATGTTATAATCAAAATAAAATATTTGTATTATAACTTTTGTGAGATATAATAAAAAACATATTATGTTTTCGGCTTACTCACGTATTTATTTGAAGAGGAAAATATTAAATGAAATGTTTTTCATTATTTTAATATTTTCTATATATTATGTACCTACCTATTTATATTTTCAGATGGAACAATTGAAGTCTCGGGACAAAGACTGAGAGTGGTTTTTGACCCTCCACACTTGCTGAAAGGATTGAGGAACAATTTATTAAACAAAAATATGATTTTTAATGGTTCAATTGTGACGTGGGATGATATCCTCATAGTCTATAAAGCTGATTGTCAACTGGGACACACCAGGATGAATAAAAAACTAACTGACCACCACATAATATCATCAAAAATAAAAAAAATGAAAGTTAGTGTTGCTGCACAAGCACTCAGCGAGCAAACAAGTGCCATGCTTAAATACACTGCATTATTTGGTAAGTTCTATAAATAAGAGCGTGGTGTGCACTGTTGATGTGAATTTATGATGAAACCGCGCGGGAGTAGCTAGTAAAACATATGCCAATCGACATACAATAAGTTTTTAGTCAACTACAAATAAAAATAATATATTATTGTAAAATTAAAATTGTATATTATTGCAAATAAAATTATTTTGTCATCATTTTTCGCAAAAGGATTAAGGATTTCGTTATATCACCAATATACAAATATATATATAAAATGTATAATTTGTTATGTATATAAAATGTATAATTTGTTACAATAAAACTTCATAACATCTTCCGTTTTCAGATACAACGGTTGGTGGTGAAAAAGTCAGTGCAACCATGAAGACAACAGGTGACGCCGTGGAATTTATAGACAAGTTGTGCGATAGCGTCAATGGGACTAAACGCAATACAAAAAAAGGGAAGCTGCGAGGACCAGTAAAGCCGAATTCGAAACATTTCGAATTCTGGCGCGGGGCAATAAATACAATAAAAAATATAAGATTTGTGGACTCAGCCAGTAAAAGAGCTAAAAATAATAAAAAAGAGTACCATGTGCGAGTCCCTTCTCTTGATGGTTGGGTTATGACTCTGAAAAGCTTTGAGAGGATAGCCAACTTACTATTTACTAAGTACGATTTAAAATATTTTTATCCTGGGTTAATAAATCAAGACCCTTTCGAAAACTTTTTTGGCAGAATAAGGGCAATAAATTATAGAAATGTTAACCCTGACTCTTATACATTTGTCAATGCCTTCAAGTCCTTATTGATTTCTAATGTGATGGGTCCTCACAGTATTTATTCGAACTGTGAGGATGATGATGGGCAAACAATAATAGATTTTTATAATTTACTGAAGTCAAGGGAAGAAGAAAACAAAGAAAATATCCCAAGTACAACAAATGTACCAAGCAACACAACAATATCAGATGTAAATGAATATGACAAGAATATAGATAAATCCCAAGAGACATTGAGGGTTACGGCTGTAAATGAAAGAGTCAGGGTTCATTCATCTGCATATACAGCAGGCTACATATGTAGAAAAATAAATAAAAAAATTAATTGCACAGAGTGCCAAAAAACTTTTGTTGCAGAGGTCCAAGAAAATTTCCACAAATGGATAATGTATAGGGAGTATAAACTATTAAAAAATAGCAATTTAGCTTATCCCTCAAAGCGGTTTTTAATATTATATAGAGATATAGCCAACTTGATACATTTATATTTAAACCTATATGCCCACATAAAAAGTATTGGGAAAAGTATAAAAAGAGAAATCCTACATAAACTTAAATTTGACTGGCTGGGTTGCTCAAAGCACAAAACAAATGCACGCGAATATTTTATTAACTTAATTTTAAGGCTGCACATCCATAACTGGTGCAATATAATAAATAAAATATTAAGAGGAGATGTGGAGGAAAAATACATTTTAAAAATGAGTATTGCTCAAATTAAGGCCTATAATAAATATAAAATGTATAAGTTGAGAAGCAAAAATAAATAATTTGAAATTACCTAATGTTTGATTTATTTTCTAAAAGTCGAAGTTAAGACTTAATTTTTACAGATTCCCGAATAGTTTTTTTTTTATCGACTATGGTAATCACTAGCAAAATCGATATATAAATTACACATCACTAACCTACGTCATACTTTGTGACGTCATGACATGCGATACTAGCGCTTTGCGGTAACAAGTGAAAACTAATACCAAAAAATCGAGTGTCCTATCTGTCTCTGACTAGTATATAGTAATCTGTGACCTATTCGTAATTTTGCTTATTTAAAATGGCTGGTTCTTCGAATACGATTATTTTAAATTCCGCTGACTTTATTAAGGCTGATTCTCGGAATCTGCCGAAAGTTGAAAATATAATGATATTGGAGTTCATGGCTACCAATAGTAAGCACAATGTTAGTGAAATAAGAGGTGCTAAAATGCTGATGTAAGTATATTGTTATTTTTTATATCGACGTCTTATCTTTGTCATTCTATGTATTTTTCTAATATCTTAGTGATGAGTAGGTACTAAACGTTTTGTATTAGTAGCAGATGTAGCGTAGATAATTACCTAAAAACTTTACGGGATTGTCTCCCGTACAGACTTGTATGTGCAACAGTGGAAACTGCTGCCTATCCTTAGATACTTTGCATAAAAGATCGATTATCTTAGTGCATTGTTATAAATTAAATTAATTATAAACCTAGTTTGACCCAACAGGTTGTAAAGTTTATTACATTGCAATAATATTTTCAGGTCATCTCGGGTGTCTTATCTAAGTACTGCTGTTGGATATGTTCAAGTTAGTAGGACTGGGAGTAACTGTGTAGTAAAAGCAAGAATCGTACCCGAACATAGAATCAGCGATAAACTATACACAGTACTTTGCCAAATAGATGAAATGAATGATGTTATTGTAGACTCAGTATGTCAAGACTGTGCAGCGTCTGCGGGTAAGTGCCTTCTTTATATTTTGTAAATACAACAAGTAAAATTAAAATTATTGCATTACTTTCTTTCTTCAACCATAAGTTTATCTCTAAATCACTCATAATCAGTTTTCCAGTTATTATAATATATTAAACAGACTATAAGGCCGATATGGGGCAGTCCTGCTCTCAACTAAGTAGTCGTAACGTTTCTCGCGATGATAGGACTCCTTACGTATCACAGCGTAAGTCTAGATCACGATCCAAACATACATCGGGCCGCGATCGTCCCTTGCGTGATAGGTCTCGATCCGTAACTCAAAGGAGTAATGATAGGCGTATGCACCGTTACCAACAAAATGATAAACGTAGGTCAAGGTCAATCGGTCGATGTGATAAGAGCGACCCTACGTATTCCCGCCGCCGTAACAACGGGAGCAGGTCGCGTTCAAGATCGAGGGACTCTCGTGATCACCGATCTTCTCATCGACATTTTCAAGATAGAACGCCAAATAGGGACCTTGTTATGGCTTCCAACGACACGCTGCCACAATCGACAGACGTTACCGGCAACGCATCCAATAACGTAAACAATTACTCCCAACCCGCCGCATCAAGCGTTCAATCGTCTGAGGCATCTACCCTCACTCAAGCGTTAATACTCGCACTAAAATCCGTACAACCGAGCCGATCACAGAGTTACTTCGTATCGAACTTCGACCCATCTATTCACAACATTGATACATGGTTTGAGGAAGTAGAACGCGCCAGAGAAAGTAACAGTTGGAGTGACCACGAATGCCTGTCTCGAGTTGCCTCTTGCCTTAAGGGTGACGCACGCGTGTGGCTCTCTGAGTGGGTTACAAACGATCGGACGTGGACCAATTTTAAACGTGAATTTAAGTCTCTTTGTCCCAATAAACTTGACCTTGCGAATATTTTATTCGAGGCAATGAAATCCACATCCGATGGTTACCCAACCTATGCAGAGTATGCACGCCGAATCATTTTACGACTACGAATGATTCCTGGCCTAAGTGACGAACTTCGTACTTTGATAGTTATTCGTGGAATAGACAACCCACAAATAAGAGCTGCAGCTTCAAATGCTGATCTTAACCCCGACAACCTCGTGTCATTCCTATCGATTTACACTAAACCTTCTAAGCTTAGGCCCGGTTCACAATCTCAGCATTCGTTCAGGAAGCCTTTCTCACAGAATAATAAAAATGCTTCCACTGTGAAATGCTTTAACTGCGGTAGGAAAGGACACAGGAGTCGCGAATGTCGAAGTAAACCAAAAACTGCACAACCACCGGTAACCGCGCCATCAAATACTAACAGTGTAGTTTGTGCCTTTTGCAAAAAACCGGGTCACTCAGAAAACATGTGCTTTGCAAAAGAACGTTCCGAGTCACATAATAAACACAAAGTAAATTTATGCCAATCGCGGCATTCTAAGAATAACGACGTCGTCACAGCGGTTATATGTGGCGTTCCCGTAGACGTATTAATAGATAGTGGTGCATCAAACATATCTCTCATATCCTCCAACGTATTGAGGTACCTTCCCTGCCAACCGAAGTTAAGACGTTGCGTACTTAAGGGCATAAGCGACAAAGAAATAGTGTCCTACTCTTACATTACAGTTAACTTAGAGTTCAAGAACATTTCTATTGAAGTAGACCTTGTAGTAGTGCCTTCGAATTGTATGAACCATCCAATAGTTATAGGTACAGATGTACTCAATCGAGACGGAGTTACATACATTCGGACGAAAGACAATCAATACCTAATGCATGATTCTGAGGTGGTCTTTCCCCTTAACTCAGTGGAGCCTTCCACTGCCAATCAATCCGTAAATACCCCACTTTTAGGTAATGATCTTAGTAGTCTGATGGCTGTGATTAGTGAGTTCTCGGAGTTTTTAATAACTGGAACGGCCTCAACAACTGTTAAGACTGGTGAGATGAATATTAAACTCACGAGCAACATACCAATCGCTTATAGGCCTTATAAGTTGTCGTATCAAGAAAAATTAAAAGTACGCGACATTACTAACGACTTGTTAGAGAAAGGCATTATCAGGAAGTCTCAATCCTCATACGCTAGTCCCATAATTTTGGTCAAGAAGCGCGATGGCTCTGACAGGCTCTGCGTCGATTTCAGAGCTCTTAATAGGATCACGGTAAAAGACAGATACCCTCTCCCTTTAATAGACGACCATATTGATCGGTTGGGAAACTACAAATTCTTCTCCAGTCTCGATATGGCGACCGGATTTCACCAAATCCCTATAAAAAAGGAGTGTATCCATCTCACAGGCTTCGTAACACCGGAAGAGCACTTTGAATATTTAAAAATGCCTTATGGCCTTGCTAATTCCCCCATAGTCTACCAGCGAATAATAAATGAAACGTTGCGTAGCTTTATCAACAAGGGTAACGTTTTAGTTTATGTAGACGATGTACTCTTACTAAGTAATTCCATAGCCGAGGGAATAGAACTCCTACATGACGTGTTACTCACCCTCACTGAGGCAGGTTTTTCGGTTAACCTAAAGAAATGCTCATTCCTCACGACTGAAGTCGAGTACTTAGGTAGGGTAGTAAGTGCTGGTCAGGTAAAGCCGAGCCCTAGGAAGGTGGAAGCCCTAGCAAACACCTCCCCTCCGGAAAACGTCAAGCAGATACGTCAGTTCCTAGGACTGGCGGGGTACTTCCGACGGTATATCAAAGATTACGCAGTTAGGACGGCGTGCATTGCCCAGTTGACTAGGAAGGGAGTCAAGTTTTCATGGGGTCCTGAACAGGAAACGGTTCGTCAGGAAATAATTCGCCACTTGACTAACGCACCGATACTCGCCATTTTCGACCCGAAACTACCTACCGAAGTTCACACGGATGCTAGTAGCTTAGGTTACGGCGCTGTAATGCTTCAAACTCATTCTGATGGGAAAAAGCATGTCGTATCCTACTTTAGTCAAGCCACAAGGGGTGCCGAGAGCAGGTATCATTCCTACGAGCTTGAAACACTCGCAGTAGTGAAAGCTCTGCAGCATTATCGGCACTATCTCGTAGGAATCGGATTTATCATTGTTACTGACTGTAACGCGCTGAAGTCAACAGAGCGGAAGAAGGACTTGATACCACGGGTAGCACGGTGGTGGGTCTATCTGCAAGATTTTGACTTCACCATCGAATATCGCAGGGGCGTCCTCCTGCCGCATGCTGACTACCTCAGCCGCAACCCACCGGCAAGCGTTAACCAGATTTCAAGACCCCGAAATTGGGCACAAATTGCTCAGTCGGCTGATGACGAGACTCTAGAACTCATAGAAAAACTTCAGAGAGGCGAACTTGATTCTAGCCGCTATGTAGTACAGAACGACATATTGTATTACCGCTACACACCTGTTGGCGGAGAATCGAGATTACTGTGCTTTGTTCCAAAAGGATATCGTCTTAGTCTACTGCGGGTGTTTCATGACGAGCATGAACACATCGGGGCGGATAAGACGATGGACCTTATTTTAAAACATTTTTGGTTTCCGGGGTTACGACAGTTTGTCGTGAAGTATGTTGCGCACTGCTTAATTTGTATATCTCATAAGCGTGTCCCTCGTGGTCCATTACAAAATATTACCTCATGGGACAAACCAGACATCCCATTTCATACGGTACACATAGATGCCCTTGGTCCTCTCCCAATGTCGAATGGATTTAAATTTATTCTCATACTAGTAGACTCATTTACAAAGTTCTGTCAGCTATATCCTATTAGTCGACAAGACGTTACAGAACTTAAACGCGTCATCACTCAAGCAGTCGCATTATTTGGCGTACCGACGCTTTTGGTCACAGACAAAGGCCGAATGTTTGAGTCGACCGAATTCGTAACTTGGATTAACGACTTGGGATGTGATTTACACTACATCACACCCGAGATGCACCACGCGAATGGTCAAGTGGAAAGGTACATACGAACCATACTTAATATGGTTAGGATTGAAGCTAACCACAAAAGTACGTCCTGGTCTACAGTGCTTTGGAAGCTCCAGTTGGTGATCAACATCACCAAGCAAAAGACGACACAAGCCTCGGCTCTAAACCTACTTATCGGCACTGAGTCTACTACCCCAGTAATACGCTCTTTGATTAGAGATGTTGCAGCACAAGAATCAAGGCCCAATCGCGAAGCCTTACGGGAGTTGTCCAGGAGTCGCGCTCACCAACTACTTCGAGAGAACCAAGCCAATCAAGATGAGATCGTCAACCGGCACCGACGTCCACCGCGAGAGTTCAACCTGGGTGACCTGGTTTTTGTGATCAAGTACTCTCAATCCACCGGAAAATTGGACCCTGGAATGCGAGGTCCGTATAAAGTTGTAAAGATCTTGCTGAGTGGACGCTATGAGTTAAAGTTAATGGCTGGCAGTTATGGGAAAACCACGCAAGCCGCGGCACAGTTCATGGTGCCTTGGCGGGGTGAGTGGTGCCCTGAGACATGCGCTGCGTTCTTCGAGTGTAAGTATTCTTATCTCATAAAACCTGCTATTTCACTATTTACTTGTTCATGTCTGTACTTTGTGCATAGTTGAACTCCCCGTGTCTGCACATGGTGCATAGTCGGGGTATAGTGTAATCTTCCGTTTCTGCATAAATTGCATAGTCGGAATTCCCGTTTCTGCACATGGTGCATAGTCGGGATGGCAAAGGTTGCCAGTTATCCGTTTCTGCATAAATTGCATAGTCGGAATTCCCGTTTCTGCACATGGTGCATAGTCGGGATGGCAAAGGTTGCCAATTATCCGTTTCTGCATTAAGTGCATAGTCGGAACTTATTTTTGTCCGTATCTGCACGCTGTGCATAGTCGGGCCTAGGTACGCTGTTATGCTGCTTAACTGACTTCTACTCGAGCCTGTCCGGGGAGCAGTCATCAGCCACCGCCATGAATCGCGTTATGGGTAAACAGGAATTCAGAGGCCTATTTTAATTGTTAATGCTAACTGCGAGATGAATGTGAGAACCAATCAAGAATGATTTATTTGAGATGATGTATGAATTAAGTGGCTGGTAATCATTGAAAGGAGAGAGAATAAAGTATGTGTTCCAGTCTATCTCAACTATATGCTAATCTCAACCATATTTCACAGATAACGAAACTAACGATTTAGAAGCTGACGCTGGCGGTCAGATCACCATGAATCGGCCCGCTCAAGAAAATGAAGTGCCGGCGCTAGCTCGTGGAACAGACGTCGGACCATCCACGTCTGGCGAAACAGCTGGACCATCCATGCCTCTATTGGACGACGACTAACCCCGTTGGAAGACGTGGTCAATAAGAGTTGAGGACAACTCTTCATCAGGAGAGGCCGTGTTAGCAGTTCCTCCACTGTCTACCCACCTTACCTATATAAACGGGTGACAGCCCTGCAAAGGCCCATTTGCTCGCCGGCTGTCCACCGATATACATCTAAGTGTTTTACGATCATATTGTTGATTTGTCAGCTTTCACGTGAGTCATTTTGTGGATGTTAATTACTAATCACTCTGTATGTGCATTCTGTTATCCTATGTGTTGATTGTTTGAAGTTTGGTTACCTTACTCTTTTAGTTGAATAATTAATGTTAAAAATAAAGGGTAGTCTTACTACAATTGTTGTTTTTTTAACTTTATTGTGCTTCTGCATCTTACA
>JAZHFQ010000550.1:0-81165 GCA_038387885.1 Spodoptera picta
CCGTCGAATATATTTTATGCTATTGAGCAAGAGTACACTCGTATAATGGCATATATGGTATACTTTCTATCAAATCCAATTATATATAAATAAATAGAAATAAACTTCCGTTCGTTTGTCTCGAGAACGACTGAATCGATTTGGCAAATTTTGGTCTTGAAATGTTCGTGGACTGCCTCATTGGTCGAGTGGTCGCAAGTGCGACTGCTGGGCTAGGGGTCTCGAGTTCGATCCCCAGCAAACTATGTACCGTCTAAAAATTTTTTAGACGGTACATACCTCTAGTTTGCTGGGTCAGCTAGTCTATCTATATATTATATGAAAATGAAACCCGTTTCCCGTTGTCACACCATAACTTGAGAACGGCAGGACCGATTTGGCTGATTGTTTTTTGTTATGTTGTTTATTATTATCAGAAGAAAAGTAATTATGATCAGAAAAAAGTCCTGAAAATCCAACGGGAGCCGAACGGGAGAAAACGAGATTGCGCGTACGAAGTCGCGGGCAGAAGCTAGTATTTTATATAATTGTTATAACCGTAATAATAAAATTTAGGAATTTATATTTAATCAATATTATTTGATGTTGAGCTTTATTTATTCTTCATTAATTAAACTGGACAGATATTGAAGTAAACACATGAACAAATGAAAATAACAAATGTAGGTATATACCTATGTAAAAAACAATACCAACATTGATTAAAGTAAAAAATAATACCTACCGAATTTAATGCTAATAATATTATCACAATATGCCAGACAGCCTTCAAATCAGATAAACTTAGCAATATGTACTGAAACTAGAATATCTATGGGTTTATTTAATTAATTAGAAATCGTAGGCCGATTAATTTAATTTGGATATATTGGTCATCTATATATATATTTTTTTATGGAATACATAAGCCGGTAAACGAGCAGACGGATTACCTGATGGTAAGCAATCGGCGTCGCCCATGGACACCTAGAACACCAGAGGCTTACAAGTGCGTCACCGGCTTTTTGGGGATTAGGAGTTTGAGGATCGTTGGGGATTCAGGGATTGAGAAGGTAATTGGGCCTCCGGTAACCTCACTCACACGACGAAACACAACGCAAGCGTTGCTTCACGTCGGTTTTCTGTGAGGCCGTGGTATCACTCCGGTCGAGCCAGCCCATTCGTGCCGAAGCATGGTTCTCCCACACTTAAAATACTTAGATACTAATAAAATATATAAAACTAAAGAGTTATTTATGTATTGAAACGCGCTTTTCTTCAGAACTACTATACCGATTCGAATAATTGGGTACATTCCTTAATCAAAAATAAATTATTTCGACAGTTCGATACATAAAGATATTAAAAAGTAATGACAATTTCATTATTCGATTTTATGATTAACTTCATTTTAGTATTTCGCCAGCAAATATTTGAGTTTGATGCTAAAAAAACGTGACGTCACAATATAATACAATCTAGTACCTACAACATTCATAGATAACTGTCGTTTTTGACAGTTCGAAAAATGTATTTTTGACTAGTTGTTTTTGTGTTGGATAGTTGCGATAATTAGGATTCCTGGAGAACCAAGATTTACGCTGGATAACGTTTACCACGCGTACAAATTCGCGGGCTCCGCTATAATCAATAAATTAATTTGAAATTTTAAAAAAATATATTAGATCTTAATTTGACGTAATAACCATGATTGACGGGTGCCTTATTTAAATTGCATCAAGTCACCAATTTTGAGAACGCTGCTATCCAGTGCATGACGCCTGAATGCAGTTTAAAACAATAGAAACAGTTTCATTTATTAAATTAATTTAATTATATACCCGACATTATACAATTTATATTGCCAATTACACAACAAGATTATTCGCAGATAAATTAATAAATAAATTTTATTTATAAAATTATTATCTCTGGATTATAAATTATGTTTTCGTTATTATTAAATTTGAATAATATTCGTTGCGTGTTTTAATCTTAATAGAAGAACAACATCGAATTTGTAAGTAGCCTGTATTTATTCTTGTTAATTAATAAATGTCTCGTGATATTTATTTTATTTGCTAGACTTTTGTGCAAGTATTTTAGGAGATTGTATAGATAAGTAAAGAGAATTTATTAAGCAATTAAAATGCTTAATTTTTTTAGTTTTCTTATCTTTTTCTTTTTATTCTGTATATTTTCTTATATATGACGGAGATTCGTTACCGGTGGTCGTGACGGGTGTTGTGGTGGCCCGGAGGTTTAAGACGCCTTCTTCTCATGCATGAGGGTGCGGGTTCGAAACCTACCAACGGCAAGTACCAATGTGACTTTTTCCGACTTACATGTACACAAAACACCGTTAATTAGTTCGCAGCGCTACACATCGACACTAGTATGACTACACAATATACATGTGTGGGTAATTTCATATTAATAGATATGTATAGAAACATTCGTCTATCACACACATCTTGGTATTTAAATATCATTTTTATGTCGGTATACGTAATTATTTAGTAAATAAGTTTAAATAAAAACGAGGGTAAAGATAAAAATAACTTATAACAAACTTTGAATAAATCGAAATCAAATAATGAGCAATCGAGCTATACAATACCCATATAAATATAGTGTTTTCTCATCGTATTTTTATGTTACTGAATGGTATACAATATTTCGATGATCTCATTCACAGCGCGTTTGGTGTAATGGTAACACCTCCAGTAAAGTGCCGCCGGATCGATTCCAGCATTCACAAGTTGTTTCAAGAATTCATTACTCAAATATTTATAATTTGAAACAATGTTTTAATCTTTTCTTTTTTTTCTATCCTATTTTTCTAAATCTTCTTATGTTAATTTTAAAAGTATATACTTTATCGCATGATATTTCCCAATTCGACTATAAGGTTTATTGGCATATTGATTAATTATTATTTAAAGAACTTTAAGAACTTAACTGTGGTATGATAATTAATTATTATAAATATTGAATATAAAACCACTTATTTGTATAATAAATAAATTAATTGTAATAAAAGATAGTATTGTTTTATTTACCGACTTATCTGCTTCTTTTATAGCCTGATCTAATATTTCAAAAAACAAAAAAAACAATAATAAGAAAAACTACATAGTAAAATAAAAAAAGAATCTTTCAGCTGGAATAGAACTCACATCATCATTGATCATTGAAAGACGATAAAAGCGTGCTCATTAACCAATCGACCACGAACACTACGTTAATACCCGTCAAAATGTCGGCTCATATCAATGATTGTAAATAGTTTTAACCTTACCCGTGAATTAAATTATAAAAAATACATACACCGACACAAGAATGAAAATACCAATGTGAATGTGGTGGACGAATATTTTTATACACAGTAATATGAAATTACCCACACATGTTCACTGTGTAAAAGATAGTAGTGTCGATGTGTGGCGCCGCTAACTAATTAGCGGTGTTTTGTGTACTTTCTAAGATTATTCAGACACCACTGATAAACGGTGAAGGAAAACATCGTGAGGAAACCTGGGCTTATAATTTCTAATTATAAGTTAGAAATCACCAACCCGCATTGAGCAAGCGTGGTGATTAGTGCTCAAAACTTCTCCGTGTGAGAAGAGGCTTTGCTCAGCAGTGGGCGTTTATAAGCTGTTGATGATGGGTCGTGACATCGTGATAATCACACAAAACTGAGAACGAAGGAAGTTAAGCGTGGAGTAACGCTCATACTTGCAGCCGCAGCCACGATCTTTACAAAAGTGTTTTCCGCGCCCCATAACGTCTGTCAACGTCATTGCCTGTCAACTGTCAAAATCTAATTGAACTTTCAGATCGATTATTCCATCGGTGTTGCCATTACTCCGGGCTAACCATCCTCAAGTAATTACTCGACGTTCCCAAACAATAGTTTCCATATCTATATTGATTGATATGTGTCGACGCTTCGACATATTAAACAATATTAATTTATTTTTAAGTCGTAAATATTTTTATTATTATTATTACTTTTGTCATAGAATATTAAGAATATACACAAAAAAAAAATTAAAAATATTAAGTAATTCAATTTCATATTTTCAAAATGTGATTTTTATAATGTGTATTGAGAATAAATACAGGTATTACGATAGGTGTTAGTGATAAAAATACTACCTATTAACTTTTGTGCCTATCACAAAGAAGACAAAGTGAGAAAAAAAGTTGCGTTTTAACTAATCATAAATATCCATACTATAAAATGCGATACTAAAAAAAAACATCAAAATCATAATAAACTGTTGTTATAAATTCAATACCTGTTATCAAATTAGTTCGCAAAAAAAAACTGAACAATTTATGTTTTCAATACAGCCAATATTTTCGATAAAAACATTTTAAGGTGGCTGATGAACGGATAATAAATAAAAATGCAGCACTAATTCAATCTGTATCGATCATCATGATTCACAGTTTAGGTGTAGAAAGAAAGAAAAAATCATTTCCCCACACACATTGTCCGGTTACGAAGCCGCTGAAGCCCTAACGGATTGCCGGGGCTTACACTCGAAGAACAAAAGTACGACGGGGTTGTTTTTAGTCAGTAAGATACTGACATTCGCCATCGCCTCCCCTCACCTCGCAAAATTAGTATAAACTGACCGTTAACCGTCGTTGTGGTAAAATCATACAAGCTTTCATTTGTATTCTATATCCGTCGATGCCTCCATTTGTTTATGTGATTCATTCGTAAACCTGTAGACGGATCACCTGATGATAAGCAATCAGCGCCATTCATGGGCACCCGCAACCCAAGATAAGTGCGATGCCTGTGTTTTGGAAATTGGGGGTACAGTCACACAGCGAAAAACAGGGCAAGGCGTTGTTTACGCCGCCGCAAGTTTTCTGTGAGGCCGTGGCGTGGTATCACTCTCGTCGCGGTGCCAGTCCATTTGTGCTGAAGCATGACGCTCCACTAATGTTACTGCAATTGTGTATAATATGAGCAATAATTACGCAATTGTCAGTAATCTGTGCGTAAGTTTGTTCCCGTAATTGCAATCTAACGTGAGTACGGATTGATGATGGCGTAGTTTCATATTGTAAGGTGTGTGTTTGTGGATGTTTGGAAATTATGTGGCTAATATGATGATGATGATGATATCGAGGTGACTACAGCAGAATTCACACCTAAATGTATGAAACCTATTTGTTATTGAAACTGTCGATTGGGAATGTTTTGTTTGGGTTTATTTTTTCAGAAGGTGATGTTTAGCTTAAACCGTTCCTTGCTATGTATATATATTTTATTAGAGAGCACACCTTTTACTTTAATAAAAATAATTCCTTGATTCTCTTTGTTGGAAAACCCAGCAATATTTTTACGATCACAAAATGTAGGTGAACATACTAAATAAAAAGATACTACCATCTTTTTTCTGTGACACAACAATTGGATTTGTTACTTGAAACATTTATATTGCAATATTATTTAGTTAGTCTTTATCAAGTCTCAAGTTATCAAAAGCTAGTCTTTTTATCATGAGGTCTTCGACAGGGCAGTTAGCACATTTGATTTTGTTATTGAAAAACATTTTTGACTAACATAAACAAATACGTAACATAATTTTCGGCCATATTTTTATTGAACTTCACAGTTTATTTATTTGACCACCAAATCCCGGACTGAACTAAAAAAGAAACAATATATTCATTGAATTTGATGATATTTTTAGACTTCAAAACAATTCGATTAGTGGAACCATTTGGTTTCACAATTGGGAAACTATTGGACTGGTTGACATCGGTTTGGGATTCGTTTTAGTGCTCGTTAGTTGTCGCCGCCAAGGCATAAAAGGTCGTAAGGCATCTTATTAATGCAATACTTTTTTACAACGTTTTAAAATTGTGCCTCTATTACTTTCGTGAATGTTAATACATGTTTAATACGAATACTAATCAACTTGAAATTATAACCTTCATAATTCACAACGGATTATATTAAACACACATTTAAATCACTATTGTTAATTTACTAGCCTGCAGAATAGAGTGTCAGGTAGCTGCTACATACAGTAATTAATTACATAACATAACATAACATCACGCCTTTTATCCCCGAAGGGGTAGGCAGAGGTGCACACAGAAGTAACACCCACTTTTCACTATTTGTGTTATGAGTCCCATGTAATAGGGGGTGAGCCTATTGCCATATACCGGGCACATTTCCAGACTCCGTGCTACTACTGAGATTTTTTTTTTTAAAAACCCAGTAATACTTTGCCCGACCCGGGAATCGAACCCGAGACCCCTTGCCCGGCAGTCGCACTCGCGACCACTCGGCCAACGAGGCAGTCACTGATTTTTTCACAGTCACAATTAATTACACTGACACGTTATTATGTAAAAGTGCAATATACGGCGTAATGAAATAAATTACCTCATTACTTGATTCACCTTTACAGTCATTATTAACTCAACGAAGTATCAATTGACGTATAAATTTCAATAACCTTTAATTAGGTTGAAAGTTTCGTGAAACGTACTAAATTAATTATTATGTTTTATTATTACTCACGTAAATGTTGGCCAAGTAGCAGTGCGACAGACGCCGTGTCGTGGGTCAGGGAATGCTGCTCTTGAATATGAGCCTCAAGCATGGCTTGGAACTAGTCGAATTCCTTGTCAAACAGTTACGTGAGTACGCCGAAGACATAATAATAAGCTTTTAATTATCTTTAACATCATATGAGTTTATCTACAAGAGAATTTATCAAAATCTCCTCTCTTAAAATTTGGTTTATTAGAGAATACCGCAGTCCTGTCTTCGTCTTATTTGTTGACGATTCAAAAGTATTAAATTATGTTTTAATTGAAATAAATGCTTTTGAGTTTGAGTTTGATTTTGAGTTCGTTAAACGTAAGGGTTTTTTGTCGGTACAGATTGGTACCAATCGGCGCAAGTATATTCATACAAAGAAACTGGTGCCACCCGGGCGGCGTAGATTATAATATTGTAATATTATACCCGTGCCGATCGAAACCGACTTCTACATATTTGTCTACCTGTACAGGCCTGTTTCTTTATGTAAGCATCCTAATGTATGATTGAAATACAACCCCACGTTTATTACAGTCATTGATTTAAAATAAATAAATAAATATGTAGATATGTTATATGACTGCTGGCAAATCTTTAAGCCACAATAAATTCTTATTATTTCATCAAACGTATATTTTATTTATACCTTTCAATATAATGATGTACCTACATGTAGGTAATTGGATTATTAAAAGTGTTAATTTAAAAATCTGCATATATTTCTATTCTTGATAAAATAAAGTTCAAAACATTATTTAAGAAACTAAATTTGTTTATTTTTTCCGGTTCAATGCAAATTTTCTAGTCACTTAGGTACTAATAAGGTAAAAATACGTAAAATTTTAATTTTGTATGGGTTTTTTTTAAGGGGTAAAATCATCGAATGTCTGCTCCCGCCTGGGTGAGGCGGGAGGGAGTGTTTTTTATGGGATAACGAGCAGACGGGTCGTGGTAAGCAATTGGTATCGCCCAAGGACATCTAGAATACTAGAGGCGTTACAAGTGCATTACCGGCCTTTTGGGATTAGGAGTTCGAGGTATGTTGGGGATTCAGGGGTTGAGAAATTCAGGAAGGGGGTAATTGGAGAGATTCAGTTTTCTACACGGTCACATGACCGTGGTATCATTCCGGTTGAGCCGGCCAATTCGTTCTGAAGCATGGTTCTCCCACACTTTTTTTGGTTTGTGTCCGCAGAAAAAACAATTTAGCGTTATGTGAACGCATCTCAAATTCAATCAAGATTAGACAACATTGATTTATCTGAGGTCTTTAATAAAATACTTATTTTTTGTGAAACAGATATCAATATTAATGTGTCTACTGTTTATGGTAAAAAACAAGATTACCTACCTAATTATTATACATTATTTATTATTATTATTATTTCCAATTACCAACTTGCTGCAATTATTTCGGTATCCAATTCCACAATGGGTATCAAATTTGATGAATAATTAAGTAAACATTATACGTGTACGAAATCAAATTAAGGCAAACATCTAACTTGGAGTTCGCAGCCAATTTAAAGATCGTACAAAAGTTTAATTGAGTTTTTCTGTTAGAAAAAAATTTCTTAAACGAGCCCAAATTGAAGGTGAAAAATCAATAAGCTGACATACTGAACAATAATGTAAGGGCGTTTAAGGACTAACTTTGAATTGTAAGGGAGATTTCTATTATTGCTGGCTGTTGTCAAGGGTATTTTGTAGGTTTAATATATATAGTATAGACTTTCAGTCGTGTGATGACAACAGGATAGGGTACATTTTTCATTATCCATAGTTTTATCACATGTGGCGTAATCGCCAGTACATACTTATTTGAGTCTTCTTGACAAACCTGAACCTTTTAGACTATGATATACATATACAACCGCCTTAAGTGTTAAGCGGAGATGTTCCGACAAATCATATTTTGTAGAGAAAACCCATAATCCAGCAGCAACGGAATTTGATAAAAATACCAACGTAGCTAAAATTAAAACAAGAATCTAATAATATCATGTTTAAAACTAATAAACCGACGTCAATAATGGCTAATTCGTGTTTCATTAAATTTTGCTTTTCGAACTAACGTAGTTGTAACTATACTTGTTACAGGTTTACAAAGAAGTGGCCAGCCTATTTGCAAAATGAAGGTTCTAAAATACATGCACTCATATTGCACATCACTATAAGTTGACAGAATATGCTACGAAGGGAGGTACAATAGGGGCCACACTCGCATTACCATCTCTAAGTTAACGTTTACTTACACTTGATAAATTTCGCTCTCTAGCCCCGCCCCATATGACCTTAAATTGATGAATGAAGTGAAGTGGCGGCCGAATGACATCAAACGCACCACTACTGACCAAGGGATTACACGTGTTGCGTCACTAAGCTGCGACGTTATCGCTTTTCCATTTGTTGAGACATTTATGGGGTGTGATTTGATGTTTTTTTTTCTGGTTACGTAATACAGTTTTAATATAATCAGGTGGATCTGACCCCCACTGTACACTCATACAATGTCACATTCACTTTTCACTATTTACCTCTATAATGAGATAGGTATTAGGTATATGAAATAAGTCGTGAGCGTATTGTTATACCAAGAACCATTCCAAATAGGGTGCTCTAAATAAGTAAGTAAATTACTCCTAAAATGGCTTCTTATGAGGACAAAGTCATGCCAAAATCTAGTCTAGAGGTATAGTTCAGAAAACTTAGGAAATCGAATTAGTTCTAAGTTATTAAACTGTAGATAGTTGAACACGCCAACAGCCGTGTGAGAGAGCAATTTATTTAGCATTGCGACAAAAATACCTATGCAGTGTATTTTTAGGTCAAACTCTTAGTATTTGTCTGTGCTACGAGTAACTTTGCAAATTAATTAGTATGACTTACTAGCCTTTGAGCCAAAGGTCAAGTGAAATGAAGAAAAAAGTTATTCAATTTATCATTTCTTACTTCAATATGTGATTTTGTCCAACATTTGATGTCAGAATGACATTGAAAATTTCTCCATGTCCTTTAAGGTGAGAATCCCGAAGCATCCAAGTACAGGAGCCTTGTTTATGGCCGCCAAACGAGGTAAGTATTACGCGCAAAAATCTTGTAAGTGCCTAATTAACGCCATCTCGACTTCGATTCTCCCTGTTAATGCTGCTGACGGTACTTATTCGGTCGTTGAACTTGCGGGATCTTAACAGTCTGTCCTTTCCTGAATAGAATGATTTCCGTTCATATCCTTGCCGCGTGAAGCTTTGTAGGCTTTATATTCATAAGTTTTCCGCACGGCGGATTCCAACCGTGCTCGAAACTACTCGATCATAATACAATGTAGGTACGTCGTAATAGCGTATGTGTAAATTTAGATTTGTGATGTTAGTAGTAAAATCACGAAATCTTTTTTTCAGCTACGTGTTTTTTCATACATTTCTAATTTACACTTGTTAAAAACAAAACGATACAAATTAAAATCAGAAGTACATAATAAGTAGAAGAAATAAAAAAAAATCGTAGAAAATGAAATTACTTTTCTCATTTACATCAAGCACACAATGAGAAAGGATAAAAGCCCGCAATTCTCGTAAATTAAAAATACCAAACGAAAAATCGCCGTACAAAACATGCTTTCACATTACTTACGCGTTTTTCGACGTACGAAATTTGGCCAGATTCTTTTTTGTGAGCGCTTACAGACATAAAAATTGAAATTTTCATGTTAAGTTGTGATTGCCAGGGTAGAGTCGTTGTTGGAAGATTGCCAGAATTGATACAAAGTTTTGGAAGAATGTCTCAGAATAGAATCGAGGCGACAAGCGTGTGAGAGGTCTTTCTCTGCCATTCTAAATGAAATCGGGGAGTAAATACGATTGGCTTAGAACGGATACTGAGATTCACATGGTCGTAAAGTGATTATCGATAACAGCAATTGAAATTAAACTCTGTAGACTACATTTTAAAGAGGATTTTTGTTTGAATTGATTGCAGAAAGGGTTTCACAGCAAATATCTGTGACTTGTTTAAAAATAGATATGCAGATACATAATTATATAATTTTGTATATAGTGTATATCAAATAAATCAAAGTAATAAAACTAGCTGTGCCCACACTCTAGTTGCGTGAACTGTAACAATTATACTAAACATAACTAGAGGAACAAAACTATGGCTATATAAAGAAACAGCGTTCGAGCTTGAACCAAGTTGAGCGAACCCGATATAAACATAAAATCATAGTCAATAATCATAAAAAAATATTGAGTATTAGAGATATCGCAGAAAAATAGTTCTTAATCCTACAGCAGACTGCCGCTTTTCCAATGGACCATTAACTGAATTCAAGACTAAAAATGCCAGAACCAAGAAAAAGTAAATTTAACAACTCTAATCAACTAATGTTGCTACGTCACAAGCCCTGAAATCGTTCTGACACTTCATAAAATACTTAGACTATACTAAATGTGGAAATGTTGCTCTTAAAATACGTTGCCACTCACGATGCAGCTTAAATGTGACAAAGACGAACGCCTCATTTAATTTTAATGCATCTTGGACAAGGTGCTTGAAGCCTCCCTTTTTGAAGGAAAGTGTCAGGAGCTGAATAAAGTAAAGCGTATAGTATCCTATACAAATCAACACAAAAGGTACTGACGTTTTTGCATCTTATTTGCATCTTAAGAGCGTTAAAATGGCCATTTTTTACTCTGAAGCTTGAGAGGAAGGATTAAGGTTTTAGCAATTCATGATGAACAAAAGAATTGTTCCTTTTTGTTGTGTTTATAAATACTTTGTACGTTGAAGGCTTTAGAGCTGAGATATTTTTTCTTTTGATAGCAAAATCATTGGAAGACTTAGTATAGGCACTGTATAATGTTCTTATTCTTTGATATTTTTTCGTTCAATGGTATTAGGCTTTTATTCTGAGTTACGTACAATCAATATTTCGTTGCTTAGGTACATTTAAAAAAATACGCACCAAAACTACACATGCTGTTTATTACATTTTCCAAAATATAAAGACCGGAGTGATACCACGACCTCGCAGAAAACCGACGTAAAGCAACGCTTGCCTTATGTTTCGTCGAGTGAGTGAGGTTACGAAGGCCCAATTACAGTTTCCCTTTTCCCCTTCCCCTTTTCCCTTTCCCAATCTTCCCAATCCCTGAATCCCCAACGATCCTCAAACTCCTAATCCCCAAAAGGCCGGTAACGCACTTGTAACACCTCTGGTGTTCTAGGTGTCCATGGGCGACGCCGATTGCTTACCATCAGGTGATCCGTCTGCCGTTTACCGGATTATGTAATAAAAAAAAATTTCCTGAATACATAACATACACTAGTATTGTTAAAATTGTCATATTTTCTGTATGTCAGAGCAACGATTTCGAATCAAAAGTGACTTTGTAAAGTGTTCTATTGATTTTTGCAGCTATCGTTCATTTTGCTCTTATTTCACATTGTAGACGATCCTGTAAAGGACACATTCATATCTGCTCCACTAACAACATTAAGTCACTATTACGACCGTATCGTAGCACTCAGTTTTTTTCAACAAAAACGTCCAGATATTTGACCTTTTCGCAGCAAAGTTTGGGTAAAGGGTCAAATATCTGGCACTGTCTCTTGAAAAAGAGATCCTGGTCCCAAAAAAATTACTTCAAATTAGAAGACATCCTTTATTCTCTACGTCAGTCTATTTTTTATTACATGTAATGTATACATACAACATACATATGTACATCGTTTTACATTGAAATAGGGATCCAATTCAAGTTTCACGCGGCGCGGCGTTATTTATCTATTGTGTATGGCCGCCGGGTGTGTGCTACCTAAATCTACTTTATACGACCGAGCAACGATAATAGTACGATATAAATCGCATATATTTTACCTGTTATTTACAAATGTGTTACTACGGTTTGCCTAGACCTAGCATAATTTTGAACGGTCCGTAAGCATATATATATGTAGCGGAAACTTTTCTTTGAGATACGTACTAATATATGTGTCTTAACCTTTTTGGGATCTTTCAAGTTATAAGTTCTAATGTTCAATTTTTCTTGTTTGTAAGATATTATGTTAGATTGATAAAAAGTGTCGGACATTTATTTTTCTATTTACGTAATGTTAAGACGTAGTCTCTAATGTATATATTTGGATCATCACTTTAACATTACACACAAGCTTATGTTATATTTTGCCAGTGATCTTTATTACAAAATTATATAGAGAATCACGTCATAATATATAAATCAATAAATAGGTGTATACAAATATATTGCTCCTAATTAAACATTACCATTTTAAAGAGAAACAAACGAGAATCCTCACAAAACTGCTTTCATCACTCCCATTCGTTTCAAAATCATTAATTAACAGACGCAAGCTTTACAGTACAATACCATCCACCACCTACAATGAATCAATTCAACCTTCAACACTTCGAACTTCGGATGATATAATGCTAAACAGAAGCAAATAAGAAGGCCATATATCACTAAAGCTGAACGGCTTTATTGCCACTCCATTATTTATGTGTATACACCTGATTATCTCAGAAACGGCTAGGCCAGTCATAAAAGAAATAGATAGCTTCGGCCAGAGCTTATAAAATTGGGAGTTGTGATTTATGGGGTGTATTGTGCTAGGTTCATTTACAGATTATTTGACTTTAATAATATAATAACAGCAAGTCTTTTATCCAATGAAGACGTAGGAGTATATATGGAATGGAACACCCACTTTTTGCTATTAGTAAGTCGTGTATAGATCTTCTATACACGATATACTGTAAGTATGTAGTCTTCTATATACTACAGTATGAATTTCTTTTGTTGAAATGTTGATCAATTATCGGTATTAATCGGTAGCCTCGATTGCAACCTCCGCTTACTATTTGATGAAAGCGTAGATAGAGGCCTATTTTTAGTAAGAAGTATCAACCATTTGAAATATTATTCTTTAATCGAAAAAATAAATATTATTTAATTGTGATATATAATATTTACTGAAGTCGTATTTTTTAAACTAATCGATAATGAAGTTTTTAGTTCATTTTGATAATGAAGTTGCCATAGATTTAATTTGTGTATAGTAATATTGTATGTTTCGATTGGGTGCTTGACTAGTAGACACGAGTTGTTTTTATTCTATATTTTATATTGATCAATCTATTTGATATTTTTAAATTGTAGTAGAACTATTAAAGAAAGTGATATTATATTTGACCCAAAAATCAACTACTAATCAGTTTCCGTACCCAATAGATGTAGAATATCTACGACCTAATTTTCATACTTTGACCAAAAATTTGCTAACTCGTTGATACCAACGAGGTTATCGATTTCTAAGATTTTTTTTTTTTTTAAAACGTTGCCCCACACTAGGATTTTCTCCTGTGTCGTGGGTGCGTTTACAAACATACAAGTTCACATACACAATGACACCCAGACCCGGAACAACAATTTGTGGATCACACAAAGTGTTGTCCCGTGCGGGAATCGAACCCGCGACACGTTGCACGGCAGCCGGTTGCCCAGCCACCGCACCAATCTGATAGTCTATTGTATCTCACATTTGTGTACGTTCTGTTATTAATACTATACATTACTCATTACACAGTTGACTGCTGCCTAATTCAAATTATAATAACGTGAACATTATTGAATTGTATATTACCTATAATGCTTATAGATACATATCTACATAACAATTTGTTTCTAATTACTACTAATTAGTTCAGTGCTTTGACCCTACGTTTGATTCTAAAGCTCTAGACATACATAACTTACATAACCTGACTAAGAACGCCAATTATTATACAAAATAATTTTGTATTATAATTATTCATATTATTTATTATTATTATAGTGACGGCCTAGTGCTGAAAATTAGCGCCGCGACTCTCGGGTCACGGCATTTTAAAAATAATAAATAATTATGACTGAACACTTGGCCTTTTGCGCTATGAACGCTATTTTGCAGTTACTATTTTTTTAAGTATTCTTCTAGTTTAAATTTTTTTAACGGTGCAATTTTTTTTTGTTTCTTTATTACTTTTTTCTTTCCAATTGCCACGATTCTTACATACCCCATTCGGTAAAGCTTAAGATTACTCTCTAATTCGATGTTTGTTCTGCAGTTTTGATAAAAAAAAATGGCGACCATATTGTGTGTTTAGTGATGGCACTATCAACAATAGCAATTTCCATTGAAACGCACGCAGTTTCCAACACCATACGATTTCATTTTCAAACATTATCGATTCCAAATACACAACGACCCGCATTATATCGCAACATAACAATATTAATTTGGCTTCCGACATGGTAGCAAACTTCATTTCACCGAAATGTACACAGCCTCTCTTTACCATAACTTTCCATAATCCATTACGAATCTATCGCAGCCAGAGAAGATCGTTCGTGCGGCAATCCCGTCCTACGTACAGCTTTGATTTGCACACATCTATTTCACCGAGCCAAGCTAACCAATCACAATGCTGGAATCACGAATTATTCGAAATCGAGCGAATAAAGTGGATGTATCATAGAATATGCCTGCCTATAAGGGCTTGTTCTCATACCGCTAAAACCACGCTCCACGCACAAAGGGGCAATCAAAACTGCAAAGTGAGGTTATGTGAATAACATTTGGAATTAAAGCCGGTAGTTATGGTCGGATTGATGTCGCCGACTCTTTGAGTTATAATACAGATTAACTCGTCGAGTACCGGTTTTGTAGACACAATTATAGAACAATAGGTTGCGGTCACCGGTGACCGCTTGGTGTTTGACAGTTTAAGTCTAAAAATAGTTATTTCTATGACATGAGCAAAGCCTCTTAGTAACGTAAAAATATAAATTTTATTTTCTATACCTACGTTGATAATATGAGGAAATAGAAGCAAATTTAATTTGAAATCTGTGACATGTGGCGAGTTTTATCACGATGATTTTGCCTAAAGTTGTGATTTTGTACGATGTCAACGCAAGTTCGTAGCAATAATTTAATTACAACCCCATTTGTCAGTAAATGAAGACATAGTGAGAAACCATTGATGAATATTTACTAATAAACAATAGTTTTCAGTTAAGGCATTTGGAGCATAGAGGCGATGTTCGGTGATGTGTCTAAACAGCCCTTATATTCTACGATCACTCCACCATGAAACGTTCAAAGCTCTTTGGCTTCGCCCCAAATTTGAATATTCCATTGTACGTAACTAGAACACAGACTACGCATTCAGATCTGAAATAAAAACTTATTTTTACATACAAAATGGTTATAAAATAAAATGAAAATTTCTTGCAAAAAAGAGAAGGTGTTTTCCAACGTATTCTTTAAGTCCATGATACTTTTCTGGAGCTCGTTACATACGTAATACTTTCACGTATGTAAATAATTTTATGATTTCACATTTTTTGGTATAGTCTGTGAATTTCAGGAATCCTTAGATAAAATGTTATTCTTGTTAATACTGTTTGCGGAGATACATGAGAAGAGCTTCTATTTATTATAATTTTCAACAACATTACCTTCAATGTACTGTTACCGTGCACACGGTAATAAAAGTAAACGGTTACTTTTGACTACAATAACATAACATAACATAACATCACGCCTTTTTATCCCCGGAGGGGTAGGCAGAGGTGCACATTACGGCACCTAATGCCACTGTACAATGTAACACCCACTTTTCACTATTTATGTCATGAGTCCCATGTAATAGAGGGTGAGCCTATTGCCATATACCGGGCACAATTTCAGACTCCGTGCTACCACTGAGATTTTTAAAAAATCCCAGTAATATTTTGCCCGACCCGGGAATCGAACCCGAGACCCCTTGCCCGGCAGTCGCACTTGCGATCACTCGGCCAACGAGGCAGTTGCTGGATAATTTGACCAGAATCCTTTCTGTATTATAACTTTCATGAGACATATCTGTTGGTTCAGGTAACCATCTCGCCGACTCAATTGGCTATAATATGATGTTCTCTCGTCATATTCGAACCTCTAGTGCGGCTTGAAACTAGTCGAGTTCCTTATTAAACAGTTACCGTGAGTATTTCAATTTTGTCGTTTCATACATATTGTGTAATGAACTATTATTAACCAAACATGGAATAAAATTCCAGATACCGTATACAAGCAATAATGAAATCAAATAAATCCAATAACATTTAACCCGATCAGCGATGAACGTAATATTTTATTTATTTATTTTACACTTTAATGCACACAAAATAAGGTACATAAGGCGGACTTAATGCCATATGGCATTTTCTCCCAGTCAACCTTTGGGTTAAATGTGAGCTCAGCGAAAATGGGCCTGTGTAATATCCAAAAAAAAAAAAACAAAATAAATAACTAATAGTAATAATAAATACTGTATAACATACTGTATAAAAATATATAATAAACACAAAATATGTACATACATAAATAACTTCATATATATAATTATAATATAATATAAATTGACGAAGATATAAATTAAAGAAGACACGAACTCAGCGTTGTAGCGCCTTTAAATAGGCCTCACGAACACTACGTTTAAAAGCCATTTTGTTTGGAGCCATTTTTATACTATGGGGTAGTGCATTCCATAATTTAATTACACTAACTCTGAAGGAGTTAGAAACGAAGGAAGTGTGGTGAGACGGGATCTCTAGAAGCAAACTTTCAGCTGAACGGAGATTTCGGCTGTGAGAGCTGCCCAAAATCTGAAAGCCAGATTTTAGGTATTTGGGAGCACAAGGATCATTTAGAATAGAGAAGAACATGCAGAGGGATCTAAGGGATCGCCTCTCACGGATAGGAAGCCATTTAAGCTGAGCGCGAAAGGAAGAGACATGGTCGTATTTACGTAGTCCGAAGATAAAGCGGATACAATTGTTGAGCATTCGATCCAATTTGTTAAGAAGGTCTTGGAATAGGTCAGAGTAACAAACATCAGCATAATCAATCACAGGAAGCACAAGAAGCCGAACAAGCAGCGCTTTTGTATTTGGTGGAAGAAAGTTTTTAAATCTTTAGAGAGATCGCAGCGTGGTAGTGACTCTTTTACTTACCTGAGTGACATGGTGGTTCCAACTGAGCCCTCTATCCAGGTACAGTCCCAAGTCCTTTACATGAGGAGACAACCGTATGGTCACATTACCGAATATGATTGGCTCAAGGTGAACAGTATTTAAACAACTCAGATAGTAGGAACTACCTAACACCATGGCCTGACACTTACCAACATTTACTGTGACACCATACTTTTTAGACCAATCTTCCACAATGAGTAAGTTGGCGTTGAGTTGTTGGATACAACTCCCCATATTCGCAATCCTAGCTTGAGCATATAGTTGCAAGTCATCGGCATACAGATGATAAGAGCATGTGAGAAGACTACTAATAGAATTTATAAAATAAAGAAAACAATAGAGGAGAGAGTATACCGCCCTGCGGTACACCAGCCGTCAGTCCGCCCCAGTCAGAGAGTTCCTGACCAACGCGAACAGACTGCTGGCGACCACGAAGATATGCTGAGAACCACTCCCGCGACGACGACGAGACCCCAGATTGAGTTAATATGGCCAAGAGAATATCGTGGTCAACTGCATTGAAAGCGTTGGAGAAGTCGATTAAGATCAACACAGTTAACCTCGAATCCTCCATCCAGATTGGAAGGAAGACAGTAGTTTGTGTTTTAAGATATATGAGGAGATTTGTCTATGGACAACTGCTTCAAGGATCTTAGATTGATAAGGAAGGATAGAAATGGGTCTATAATCGTTGGCCCGGCAGGGATTAGGCATTTTCGGAAGCGGGATGATGTGCGCTTTTTGCCAAGTTGTGGGAAATACACCGTGAAATAACGAGAAGTTTATTATGTGGGTGAAAATAGGAAGGAAGTGCTCATGAATTAAGGAAATCATGGTACGACCCACCCCATCACAGCCCACCGCCCTGGATTTGATCGATGCGAAAATTCGCTGGATCTCGTTTTCAGTCACTGGACTAAAAGTGAAAGTGTCGGGGAGTGATATAGGCTTGGAAGTAATGTCGGCGATAGTGCTGACTTTAATGGCATCCGCCAAACCAGAAGATGAAGCAAAATTTTATCATTGGCAGTAAAAAATATCATAGCAATTATTATAAGTGACCTATATTCTGAATTATTTGAATTTGGAACCATAAATTGGTTACCGTAACGCCATATATTTTATCGTGAAAGTGATATTAGAACGAAGTTTGCACGGAAATTGCAGAAGAAAATTGGTAAAAAACTAATTTACTTTTCAAGTTTTTTGTACGTGTTTTATGAATCGTAGTTTTATCTTGATCTTGTTTTAGTAGAATTCGTGCATTCAAACTTTTGTAGTTACCTTAACTATTTTGTTACGAAGACTATTTTAAACTAACTTTTTTAAGTACAAATGCCAAAATATTGCCGGCGGGAATATCAAGCAGGTACATATCTATAAGATCAAAGATTTGAACTCTAAATTACAGAAAGTATTTTTTGGTGGTCGAGTCTACAATTATTAATCACAATACAAAATTCAAAAGTACACATCATAAGGAAACTCATACAAAACATGAATATAAACATTAAATTATGATCCTTCAGAAAGAAAGAAAGAAAGAAAGAAAGATTGTTTATTTGTAAAACATGCGTATACATAAATCGAGTAATCAGACATGCAAGATGTTAAATAATATGATTGTGCGTCCATGTTTCGCCAATAGTGGCATACAAATTTTATAGGTGTAAAGATTATATTCAATTTCATTATAATAGTCATTATTAAATTACATTAAAGAGATAAACATTTGAATTTGATGTCACAATATTTCTAATTTAGGTAGTTACTTATATGATAGTCTAAAATAAATTACGTCCAGTACATACCTATATTCATTATTACGCAGTCAAATAGTGGTCCTTACAATAAGTCAATTTATTTACAAATCAATACTAAATTATATTATTATGTTCAGTAGGTATACAAAAAATTTATAAAAAATGTACATTGTATTATTATTATTCTTCACCATTAAATATGTTATACGAAGCCTGAATTAGAAAGTCTTTCTCATTCAAAAAGTCCTGAACACTGTAATAGGCTTTATTAACTAAAAACCTTCTCAGCTTATTTTTAAAATGTGTCAAGGGTAGTTCTCTCAAAATTTTTGGTAATTTATTAAATATCACAGGCGCCATACAGAAAATACTTTTACGCATGAGGGAAGTTCTCGCAGTATGCGTGCATATCCTACTGTTATCGCGCCTGTTACGTGGGACTATTTCATTTAATAGTTTAAATCGGTGTGGATTCGTTTTGACAAATACAGCTACCTCCAAAATGTACAGACATGGCAAAGTGAGTATTTTATTTTTCTTAAAGTATGGCAGGCAACTATCAGTGGGTTTAATTTTAAATATTGAACGTACGCATCTCTTTTGAGCCTTGAATATCGTGTCTTTTTCTGCCGAGTTACCCCAGAAAATTACACCATAGCGTAGGTGGGATTCAGTTAACCCATAGTAAGCAGCAAGTAATGCCTCTACACCTATTATAGACGATAACGTGTGTAGGGCGTAGGCAGACTTACTTAACTTCCTGCATAAGATTTCGATATGGGCCTTCCAGTTTAGCTTTTTATCAATGTAGAGCCCTAAAAATTTAGTTGTTTCTACCTCTTCTATAGGTTGGTCAGCGTAGTGTACATTGAGACTGCTTTTGGTATTGATCCTTTGACTAAATTGTATTAATTTAGTTTTAGTCAGATTAATTTTTAGATTATTATCATCTAGCCACTTTACCATTAAATTTATAGATACATTTATGTCACTCTCATAAGTATCGATACTTTCACACGGTATTGCTATGGTGCTATCATCGGCAAATAGTGTCAGGGGTTGAGGGATGCCTTTTGGCAGATCATTTATATACAAAATGAATAAGAGAGGCCCCAAAACACTCCCTTGTGGCACACCAAATGAAACTGTACGTTCTCTAGACTGATACACGTTGTCATGTTTACTTTTCATGTCAATTGCGTTTATGTGTGTAATTTGAGTCCTGTTATTTAAATAAGATTTAATGAGATTGTTTACATTTCCTCTGACTCCATACGTCTCAAGTTTATTTAAGAGTGTCCCGTAGTGTACATAGTCAAAGGCTTGAGTCATATCACAAAATACGCCACAGACCGGTTTTCTCTTATCAACATTATGTATAACATTATGTAAAAAATCATAGATGGCCATGTTAATAGTTTTACCCACTCTAAATCCTTTCTGTTCTTTGCATAGAATATTATGTTTTTCTATAAATGAATTTAATTCCTTGCAAATGTATTTTTCAAATATTTTAGAAATTATAGGTATTAGTGATATAGGTCTATAATTCTCCATTAATTCCCTATCTGCTTTCTTAAATAGTGGCTTAACTATTGATACTTTTAGGGCATCAGGATAGACGCCCGCACTAATGCTGAGATTTATAACATGACTCAAGTGACCGCAGATTTCGTCCGCAACTTGTTTCAGTATACCCGTAGCAATACCATCATATCCTACACTACTTGTATTATTTAAGGACATTATTATTTTTTTAATCTCGGTTGGCATACTAGGGGCCATAAACATAGTTTTATTATTGTGGTCTACAGTAAATCCCCTAGGTGCAGACCTCGCTATACCCTGCTTAGGTTGCACCTTATCAATGAAAAAATTATTAAATGCTTCTGCAATAGTACTGTGATGTGTCATGATGCAGTCACCTATTTTAATTCTATTTATGTTAGATTTAGGTACGTTATACTTTGCACGATTAATTATTTGCCACGCGGTTTTAGATTTGTTTTCAGATGTTTTTATATTGTAATTGTTTTGTGCTTTTTGAGTTAGCCGTATGATTTTTTTGTAAATTTTTGAGTAATTATATAATAAGTTTTTGTTATTATGGCTTCGATTTAGTCGAAACTGCCATAGAAGTTTTCTTTTCTTTTTACTGCATAATTTAATGCCTTTTGACACCCACTTAGTACGTCGTATCGCATTTATTTTAACCGCTATAAATGGAAAACACAGGTCGTACAGTAACTTGAAACTCGCGGCGAAACAATTATAAGCTACATTTGGGTCATCCGTTTCATAAATTTCTGAAAAAGTAAGACTCTTGAGATGGTTTTTAAATTTTATAATATTTTCCGTATTGTAGTCCCTTCTAGTTGCATACCAATACTTAATACAGCATAGTTTTTGTACGGGACATTTAAGCAGTTGTGCCGTATGATCCGATAACGCCCATTCAAACACTTCAGTCTTACATGTATTAAAGTTATGTGCAAAGTTGTCTATGCATGATAAGCTAGCCATGCGAGTTGGTTCTTTTAAGGCAAGTTTCATATTGTAACTCATTAAAAAACATTCTAATTCAGTCGCTTCTCTACTTTGCTTAAGTACGTCAATGTTGAAATCTCCGCAAACAACAATTTTTCTACAAGATGAACATAAAATCTCACGCATGAGCATTTCAAGTTTCTCGAAGCAGTAATTTAAATTATTTGGGTTAGGAATTCTATATATACAAACTATTGTCATTTTGTAACTAGTCAGTTCTACGCCACAACACTCAAATATCCCTGGAGTTGATAATTTTGCTACTTTTGGCAATTCTTTCCATTGTAACCCATTTTTAACAAGGATACACGCACCACCCCGTTTCTGTCCTATTCTACAATAATATGCAGCCAAATCATAGTTTTTTTTTTTTTTTTTTTTTTTATGTTTGATGGGGCGACGTTTGACCACTATCTCGCCTGGTGGTAAGCGATGATGCGGTCTACGATGTAGCACGTCGTCCCATAAGCAACCTATTCACTCGGGCCTTGAAGACTCCCAGGTTGTACCCTTCAGGAAATACAGACTCTGGCAAAGAATTCCACTCTTTAGCAGTACGCACAAGGAAGCTTGAAGCGAAGCGCTTCGTGCGTGTGGGCGGAACATCTACCATGAAACGGTGACGCTTCGCCGATTGTCTTGTGGTACGATGATGGAAAGGACTAGGGGGAATCAAGTTGTGCAATTCCCCTGCACACTCACCGAAATGTATCCGGTAGAAAACCGAAAGGCTTGCAACCTTACGCCTGTGCTCGAGGCTTTGAAGCCGAGCCTTCACAAGCGCATCATCGTCGATGAGCCTCTTGGCACGCCTCTCAATGTGCTCTAACGCGTCCAGCTGATATTTTGCCGAGCCGTCCCAAAGATGAGAGCAGTACTCCATACAGGACCGAACCTGTGCCTGGTACAGGCTCAGCAATTGTTTCGGCGTGAAGTACCGTCTCACCCTCCATAGGATACCCAACTTCCTACCAGCCAGTTGCGCTTTTGACTCTATATAGGAGCCAAAGTTGAGTGTGGGCGTCAGAGTTACACCAAGAAGCTCAAGATGATCGGTCATCGGTACGGACACATTCCGGAAAGTAGGAGTCAGCGGAAATTGACTCCGTTTGGCGGAGAATAGACACGCCTGGGTTTTGCTAGCGTTGAACCTAACCAAGTTGGCGTCACCCCAGTCGGAGACCGCCTTCAAGGTCGAGTTCAAACGATCGACCATGGATTCTCTTAAAGACTGGATCTGTGTTCCGCTAGTCCGCGCACTGGACACATACCTTTCAACAACTGTGCTGTCATCTGCATACCCAAAGATACCGGGCTTAAGCAGGTCGTTTATGTGGAGCAAAAAGAGCGTCGCTGAAAGTACTGACCCCTGAGGGACGCCGGCATTAATACCGAATTGGTCAGACGAGCAGCCATCGATGACTACTCGTATTGACCGATCCCTCAGAAAGTCTGCTATCCATCTGCACAGACCAGTAGGAAGTCCATATGCAGGAAGCTTGCCGATTAGACTGTCGTGCCAAACCCTGTCAAAGGCCTTCGAGACATCGAGGGAGACTGCTAATGCCTCCCCGTGCCCCTCTATGGCCTCGCTCCATATGTGAGTGGCATACGCAAGAAGGTCCCCAGTCGATCGGTTACGTCGAAACCCGTATTGCCGATCGCTGAGGAGATCGTTACCTTCAAGGTATGCCAGGAGTCTATTGTTGAGTACACGTTCCATGCTCTTGCAGAGTATGGACGTGACCGAAATAGGACGGTAATTATTAGGGTCGGCACGACTACCTTTTTTAGGCACAGGCTGTACGTTGGCCAGCTTCCATGCAACCGGTACTAGACCCGTCTCCAAGGAAAGGCGAAACAGACGTGTCAAGATTGGAGACAACTCAGGCGCACAGGTTTTTAAAACCAGGGCTGGGATTCCGTCGGGACCACTGGCCTTGTTCACGTCCAGATCGCGTAGCGTCCTATATACCTCCCTCTGTCGAATGCGAATTTGCGACAAATTCGTCTTGCATACGCTATTAAGAGAAGGAGGCAAGGCGCCACCAGTGTCAAGACGCGAAGATTCCGCAAATAGAGAAGCAAATAGATTCGCTTTCTCTACCGCAGTGTGAGCCAGCGTCCCGTCAGACCTCAGGAGCGGAGGAAGTGAGGAGCGACAGAAGTTCGATTCAACCGCCTTGGCCAGGGACCAAAAAGCTTTACTTCCCGCTGGGTAGGAAGCTAGTTTGTTCCCTATACGGCCAATATGGTTAAATCGAGCCATCCGTAATGCCTTTTTGCATGACTTGGCAGCCCGATTAAAGGCTCTCTTCTTTTGATGAATGTCATCAGCCCTACGGCGCCTGGCATCCGCCCATGCCAAGTATGCCGCCTGCTTTTGCGCTTCGGCACGTCCGCAGTCGGCATCGAACCAAGGACGGGACCCACCAAAGGATGTCACGTCCGAGAATGGAATGTAGTATTCCATGCCCTGGCGCAGCACCCCCGTTACGGCTTCCGCACAAGCTGACGGGTCATCAGAAGAGAAGCAAACGGGCCGCCAAGGATAGGATGCGAAAAAAGATCGCATCCCATCCCAGTCCGCTGACTTGTATCGCCACATCCGCCGAGGTCCTCTGGGACTCGGATCTGGTGGGGAGTGTGTGGATACAGATTTCACCAGACAGTGGTCGGAGCTACCTAGAGGTGATGAGACTGTCACCGAGTAGCGATCTGGATCAGTTGTCAGCAGAAGGTCTAAGCAATTGGCAGTGTGCGTATCGACATCGGGTACCCTTGTGGCTTCCTGGACCAGCTGGGTCAGGCCGAGCGAAAGCGCAAGTTTACGCATTTCCCTTCCAGCATGGTCGGTGCACTGGTATGGGAATAACCACTCCTGATGATGAGCGTTAAAATCCCCCAGTAACACCAACTGGGCCGAAGGGTACGCCTGTCGAGCCGCATCCGCCGCTTCACCGAGATATTGCGCTAATCTGGTCGCCTCCAAATCTCCGCTGTGCGACCGATAGACACAGGCATAAAGAATTTTCTCCATGCCTATGTCTGCCAGTATCCAAAGGGCAGAAAAACTAGGGTCCTCAAGGTTTCGGAGACGCCGGTAACAGATGCCGTCTCGGACGTATACGCATACACCTGCATGCGGAACAAAATTGTGCTCCAGGGAAAAACCTGGATAGTTCAGGTAGGATACGTCCGACGGGCACCTGATCTGGGTCTCCGAGAGAAACAAGAGTTGGGCAAAAACAACAAATTCTGATACCCATCCATGATAAAGTGCTCTGTAATACAAACGATATCAATACTAGTATCCTTACTCGCAAGCTCCTCCAGACATACCAACAGATCATCTGCTTTATTTATCAAACCAGCTATATTTTGGTGCAAAATGTTGAGATATTTATTAGAGAAAAAACAATTCATTTTCATCAGTGACATTGCTTTGTACAGAGTCATGCACATCAGGTACCCCAACAGAAGAATTACAAGTATTTAAGTCACTATACATTACTATTTCATCAATCATTAAACTAATATTGTGCATTATAATGGCCATACCACGATTACCTACAGAGCCACCACTTTTGTTAAACATTGTAAAATCATAGTTAAGATAGTAGTTTGAATCAAACAAATATGCATAATTAAATGAATACGCATCTAGATATATTAAACTGTTGAAGGTTTCAATTCTCGAGTTAAACATAATAGAATAGTCATTCAATTATGATATTCGTGTGCTGCAATTTTAATAGCGTTTCACGAATATAAATAGTTAGTTCTACATAATTCTTTGTCCGACGAAAGTCATCTTCCCCTACAAATATCACGCAGTAGTCATTCTTATTGTAGTCCTTCAATTTGAGATCCAAGTCAGAGATAAGGCACTTAACACCACAGTTGGGTGTCAGGTAGTGGCAAATTTTATAATTAGGGAATGTATTTTCTGCAATTTCTAACATTTTATTATGTTTATTGCTACTTATAATACATAATTTGCCCGTTCTAGTTACATTAGATTTACTTTTATAATTTAATTGCGTAGATTGTGTTTCTGTCTTTCTTTGTTCTTTATTGCAAGAGTCACTGATAACGCCATCTGTGATCGCTTTATCTAACTGCGATTGATTTCGTTCATTGGTTGGAAATGTGGATTTCGAAGTTATACTTGGGATGTTTTTATATTCACTAGACGTTTTCGGGTTAATTTTCGCGTACTGTTTAATTTTTGCAGATGTTTTCTTAATTTTAGGTGTTTGCATGCTTGGCTTAGCAGGGGAACATGTCACCTTTTTATACAGAGCATTTTGTTTTTGTAGCTCCTCATTAAGGTGTTTGAGCTGCGTATTTTCTAGAGTCAGGGAATCTATTTCGTTGTGGGCACTATTGAGTTCTAGAGATAATTTTTCTAATTTTTGTTTTAACTTAGTGCATTGGTCATCTTCGTCATCAGAAATGTCAGGTAAACTGGTCGTGGTGCCATCTATTGGTGAGTTCGTCGAGACCGTATCATTATTTGATGTTTCAGACTTAGAACGGTTGCGTCTATACGTGATATTATTTAGAAAATTCATTTCTGGTAAGGTGCACAGTAAAAGGTCCTAGCCCTTGATTAACGAGTGAATGACTCACCTGTCAGTCGATCTGTTTACAAACGTCACTTCTTGCTACGCTACTCGCCACCAGATGTCGTTGTTTGCAATCCAATTATATTTAATTTCATTTAATTAATCCTTTTAACACTAGATGGTGTTGTTTACAGTTTTAATTAGTTTCTGTTTATTTTTCACCTCTGCAACCCCAGGATCAATGTCAATAAACTTTAATTTAATTGATCTTTTCGCCACTAGTGGCGCTAGTATGGGTACAAAGGTCACTTTTCAAATGATATATTTGTAGCAACGGCTTGTAAAATTTATATATCACTGATTTATTTCACTGTTTAGTACAAGTTTATCACACTGAGTTATTATTTTAGTTTCAGATGTAGTTTTATATATTTTATTGTCCAGATCACATACTTATTGTTCAAGTTCACAATTTCAAGGCCAAAAACACCGTATTACTTAACATTCGTTTAAATAGGATATTATGCCGTTTTAGAAGTTACCAACACTATCACTTATGTATCTATGTAATTGCAACTTAGTTTATACAAGATATCACCATATAACTTATTATTTGTTTATTTATTAATTTTAAATACGCGGGTGATGTTTACTGTGCCAGTGTTGCCACTGTATAATCCACTGTATAATCAGTTAATTGTAAATATGGTTCTAAAATTCTATTACTGGAAACTTCAATATTCCATTTGTATTCGATGAAAGGTGATGAATTCGTACCATTTGGTTGCTTTCCCAACGTTTACTGAGGTAGGTGTGAAGTTGATAGCAGTAAAGTGGGTCATAGTAACTATTTCTCAGGCTTTGTTAGTATCACAAGTAACTATTATACATATTTTAATATAATCGTAGGAAATTAAAAAAATTGAATATTTCTTAAAGAATACTTGAGACATGATCTACAATCGATATCGAAGCCAACAATATAGTTTATAGAGTAATTGTTCGTATGTTCGAGCTAAACTCAAAAAGTACTGCACAAATTAACAAAAAAAATTTGCATGAATATTACTAATAGGTACGAAGAAACATACGTGAATCTTTATTTTACGTCCTACGCAAAGTTACCATTCTAAGCGAAAAAAGTCGCGGGCACGGCTAGTACATAAATATACACTGTTTTGGACCTAACCTTATTTGATTTTAGTCTGACTTTTACTTTGAGTGATGTCTTTTCAGTTCAGAACCAGAATAGTGAATGAATAGTCCCATATTTGTATGAATGCACATGTTGTCGTTTTACTCTGTAAATTTACAACAGGTTTAAGTCAAATATTCATGTCACTATTGAAAGTGAAGAAGAAGAACAGCAGAAAGGCAAATATAATTAACTTGCTAAAGTAATTTTTAACCGACTTCAAAAGAAATTCTTACATACATTGATAGGTTATCAATTCGACCCGTACGTGTGTAATATTTCCAAAACTGCCCAGTATTCGTATATGTTACTTTTAATCAACATCTGAACAAATCTGGCACATATTATTTCAAATTCATCTTAAACATACATAGGTAAGTTAGTTGCATACATTTTTGAAGTTGGTTTTATATAGTTTATTTTTTAATATTTTCATTATTTTGAAGTTAAATTTTAAAATAAAACAAAATCTTCTACACAGTATATTGAGAAGCAAAATAATATCATCTAAGAACAACTTACATATTCTACTTTTCAACAGTGTTTAATATATCTACTAATAAATAAAACAAGCACCACTTACACTAATGATAAATACTGCAATACGCTATTAATACTTGAAAGTAATAACAACGAGCGAACGAAACGCATTACAGCTTTTTCAATTGCTAACTATAATAACATAGAAAGGCTCATAAAGATTTGTGTTCCCCACACTCTTCTTTTAATTTCCAAAGAAATTAGAGAAACGAGAATTATACGGGTCTCAAAGAATTTATTCTTTCTTCATTCCAAATTAAAGTTGTTTTCGTTATCCCCCTACTTACACTAATGATAAATACTGCAATACGCCATTAATACTTGAAAGTAATAACAACGAGCGAACGAAACGCATTACAGCTTTTTCAATTGCTAACTATAATAACATAGAAAGGCTCATAAAGATTTGTGTTCCCCACACTCTTCTTTTAATTTCCAAAGAAATTAGAGAAACGAGAATTATACGGGTCTCAAAGAATTTATTCTTTCTTCATTCCAAATTAAAGTTGTTTTCGTTGTCCCCCCTGATCCGTTTTAATCCTAATTCTGTAATTCTAATTGGTCTGTCTCTTTATTGCTTGGTACGGACCAATCAATAGTCTTCAAAAAGCTTCAACATCTGTGGAGCTCAATAAATAATCCCTTTGACATGTACGTAGTCGCAATATATTTTTTCCAACAGTATTGTATTTATATATTTCTCCAGACCAACCCTTACTTTGGAATCTTTTGAGGGCACGGTCTTTCAGACTTTGGAATGCTATAGCCATTTTTGTGGCGAAATTTCAAATAAATTGGCTTTTGCTAAGATTATTACGATGTAGTTGCGAGATAAAATTATTTGTTGCACAGTTAATTAACTTAACGTTATGATAGTCCAGTGAATTTTAGCAAAAATAATATAAAAATCTAGCACTAATAACTAATAAGAATTATACCTGCCTCTGTTATGGGATATACTAATATATATATTATATGTAGTTATTATATATGTATGTAGTATTTATTATCTATATATGTACCATATTATATATAGTTATTTGTAAATGAACATGAACCTGAGTCTGGATTACCAATACAAAATATTTCTACCAAGAAGAAAGAAGTTGTCATGGTGGCTCGGAGGTTGAAGACGCCTGCTTCTCATGCACGAGGATGCAGGTTCGAAACCTACCAACGGCAAGAACCAATGTGACTTTTTTCGAGTTATATGTACTTTCTAAGATTATTTAGACACCACTGATGAACGGTGAAGGAAAACATCGTGAGGAAACCTGGGCTTATAATTTCTAATTATAAGTTTGAAATCGTCAACTCGCATTGAGCAAGCGTGGTGATTAATGCTCTAACCTTCTCTATGTGAGAAGAGGCTTTGCTCAGCAGTGGGCATTTATAAGCTGTTGATGATGAAAAAGAAAGAAACTAGACAACTTTAACGTTATCAGAGTGACATCAATATATCATCTTTACACTTTTTAAACGGTCCACGTGTGTGGACGAACTTGGGCGATTAAATGGCGTCATTTACTATGTTGCACTTGTTTGAATAGATATGACACAAAGGAGTACTTAACAACATAATAGCACGAGGCATTATTGTTTGCCTTCGTCTAATGGATAAAAAACGTTAGTGCTAGATAGCACGTCATCTTGAGATATGATACTCATGGCTGTGACATACAATATTGAATGTCTATGACATACAATAATACTTGAAAAATATGAGTGAGTGTGAAAAATATAATTGTGTATAAAATTTGTGTTAATATGAATGATAAAATATAAAAATACCTTTTAATTATTTATATAACTTTTAGTGGGCTTATCCTCATCGTCGTCAGGTTTCTGTAGTAATATATCACTGAAATGAATATTTAGTTCTTCGTCTTTGATCACTGCCAGCTATATGAGCATCATCTTGGAAAGTAGCTAAATGGTAACCCACTCTCTACATTTGCTTTATTTTTTGTTTTGGGTGTGTCCAGAATCCTAATAATATAGGTTTCGATACGTGGGTACTAATACAACAATTCAAGTAAGATAATGTAGGTAGGTATATCGGGCACATGAAGAAAAAAACTAGGGCTGTACTCTTTTTAAAAAAAAAAATATCTAAAACTTACAGACCTACATATGAATATGACCTACATATTACATGGTTCCACACCAAAAAAAATAAAAAAATATGTATATTCGATTTTCCAAGAATATTTTCTGCAGATCGTATTTAATTTAAACATATAATAGCTGCTAACTAAATAGAGATATAATCAACAAGATTATGAGACTTCGTAATCTGTCTACCTGGCACTATCACTTAGGCTCATCTTATCCCCTAGAGATAAGGTAGACAAGGCAGACTATCCTACTGTGATCCTACCTTATACGCCCCAATTGACGATCTCCGGCCACCGTAAGCGCGGGCCTGCGGACGGCGAGCATGGGTGGCTCCCCGTCCGACCAGAAACAGACCCGAGCGTACGGCGCGTCGCGTTCCGCGCGCGCCTCAAAGAGCCATCAGACCACCACAGATGGGGCCCAATACGGCCGATGCCGATTCGGAGTCGCGGAGAACCTAACGGGTAACCGGGGCTCCGGCTCGACGTGCAGGAGAAGGAACGGGGTGGTTTTTAGTCAGTAAGAGTCTGACACTCCCTCCCGCCTCACCCAGGCGGGGGCAGTCATTCGATGATTTTCCCCCTTAAAAAAAAAAAAAAATACGCCCCAATTCCAAGCTCCTAAATAATTCACACTAAGATCAGATTTCTCAAAAGTTTATTCGAAAAGTGATCAGAAAGAAATAAACAGGCTTTGGTATACGCAGTGGTAATTATTGGAAATTGATCCTCAACCCCTCAGCGTTTACTTTTTATTTATCTCTTTTACAAGCTATCCATTTAATCCGTTTTCTAGCTAGATCGTTAATCCAACCTTAATGCCTTAAATTGATTTTCAGAGAACTGCTGGGAGATTCTGCTTAAGTTAAAACTCATCTCGTAAAAATATAACATCACGCATTTTATTCGCCAAAATGATAAGCAAGTAAGACGGTTACATCTAAGACCCACTATTCTTCAGTTATGGTATAATGTACGCTACTCACCGTAGTGAGATCTAACTGTACCATCGAACTGTACACTAGTTAAGTAGTAGGTCCATACAGTCTACACGAGCTGTGAAAGGCCGATCGGGTTGCCGGGGCACCGACTCGAAGAGCAGGAGTAGGAACGGGGTGGGTTTTAGTCAGTAGGAGTCTGACTCTTCCTCTCGCCTAACCCAAGGTGGGAGAAGCCATTGGATGATTTCTGCCACTCAAGAAAAAGAAAGAATACAGCCTACACACCTTTAGTGAAAACTGTACAGTTCAACTGTTTCCACTACACCAGGTTTTACCAAACTGAGTCACGAACAATTGGTGAGTCGCATAATTATACACTTTGACTTCACAGCTAAAACTGCGCAGTTAAACAAATACTACGGTAAAATATACAAAAACTATTATTGCACGATATCTTTCTATCGTGGAATAGTATCGATATTTAAATAATATGTTTCATACATTTCATATTTTTCGAATAATCTAATAAGAATGCAGTGCAAACGCTACAGAAGTGTGTTATTTTGAATTTCCTTTGTGACTGTTATATAGGAACTTTTCACTTTACTTCGAAGTTTAATTCCTGACGTGAAAGAAATAATAAACATACGCTCTTTATTTAGAATTGTATTCCTCTGTATTTGTAGTACCTTCGTGTGGAATTCTAAAAGCATTTTTAGTCATAAGTATTTATTATATCTATACTTTTTATATTATATTGATATGTATTATTATGTAATAGTTACTTTTTGGTTTTTGTGGTTTGGTAAATGAAAAAACAACTTTTATTTTGACTTTTATAGGAAAGGAATATTAAAAAAATATATATTATCCTGGCTTGGGGAAACGGGAAAAATATCTGTATATCTGATAGTTCCTTTTTTTGGTTTTGAGGTTTGGTAAAAGAAAAAACAGATTTTATTTTAATTTTTATAGGAAAGGAATATTCAAAAAATATATATATATATTATTCTGGCTTGGAAAAGGGAAAATTATGTATACTCTGTTTTTTTAACACGTTCGTTGCATTACGAGATCTATCAGATCTCTTGCAGGACTTTTGTATTGTGCGTTGAACATAATCGTGTTCTTTCATTCCTTGCGGGAGGATCTAACATGTAAAGTTCTTTAGGTATGAGTAGGACAAATATACATATTTGCTTATTACATAAAGATGAATTCAAGGACATTGAAAAAGAAATTGGAGATGGATTAGGTCCCTAACGCACAGTACTGTAATTATTTTCATTCCTTGCGTACTCGTGGAATCGTACGCCTCGTAGACGCAAGAGAGGGAAGGTGGGCGGCGCGGGCGCTGCTTGATTCGTTTTAGTGTTGTCCTAGCATTGACATGGGAGCTCGCGCGCACGTTTGCGAAATCACACTCGCTTATAAACCTGCGTGTTGATTATAATTTTTTTATAGAGGTATAATGAGTGCTTTTAAAAGAAAAAAGTGTAAAAATCTATTTACATGAGACACTCGAATAACGAAATTAACAGCACTGACGCTTCTAAAAAAACCAAACGAATTGTTACCATTTGCGCGCAATGCAAACAATCAATGTGCTTACTATATTATTATTGCTTATTATATTAAATGAAAAACGCTTTGCATAATTAATAAAACTTTTTCAATCGACAACTGAGATATCATTTTATTCCCATCACTACTTACTACACATATTGAACTATCTTCCGTTGCGGTACGAGATACAATCGATACCAATTTACATTAAATTTTTTTTGGTATTTGTAGTTTATTCAAATGTCATAACTGCGTGCGAACCTAGCAAAATATAAAGCAATAGGCTATCTTTCACCCACAAAAATATCAAAATATATTTGATTGTTTTTTTGGAAGATATAAACTATTTTGAAAACTGTATCTTTAGGAGACCGATTAGGTCTCAAACGCACCAAATGGTAGGTTAGTTTGGAGATCTTTTAGGTCTCCAAAGCACCAGATGAAAGTTTTCTGAAAGTGATGGCGCAGGGAATGTGTTAAATTGACTAACAAAATAAAGTCCTAAAATGTTATTTAGGGTTACTGATTTTTTAAATTTATCTTACTGTATATTAGTTCACACATTGAGTATATACACCGTGAAATTTCATTCGGCAATTAACGTGCCATAAGGAGTAGGTGTTTTCGATGTATATAGTAAAAACAAAAAAAAAGATGCAATTTATTTTAAATTTTTTTCATGGAAATACGCACATGAATCACTAGGCATAAAGTACGCACTATTCGCATCGCACGTTCCACCCGAAGAGAAATACCTCATAGAAAATTACATGGCGTTATGTTTTGATAATGTTCAATGAGTTCGTATGAGCTTTCGAAGTTTGCTTTTTGCAATGGTTCACCGGATATTTTTTGTTTTACAAATTTAATTTCTTTGTAAACGGTACAGATTTCACGGTGTACAATAGTAGTTGTGTATGTATCATTACCTGCCCTCTTGTTTCCCATACCTTGATGGGACACGTGCCGTACAAGTTAGGTAACTGCAAAACTTCAGTAATAGTGCCGACTTTAATTACTACGTACATATGTACCATAACATCTAATCACACTTTAATATATACCGTATGGACGTGGATAGTGATAGGAACGTCGATGTAAATGATCATAATTAATTATCATACTGGTTGTAAAATAACTGAGCAATACTTGCGTGCCTATACCTAATTATGTAATTGTTATTGTCACACGAGTGAAATCTTTTACCGGTTAACCGACTTAAAAAATCAAAGGTTCTCAGCTTGACCTGTTTATATGTGTACCTCTATATGTATATAATTGTGCGCGATTTTTATATTATTTCGCGATCAGCTGTACCAATTTTGAGGCGGTTTTCAGAAAAGTTTTTGTTTCAGTATAATAATTAATCGAAGAGCCCCGGCAACCTGTTAAGTTTTCTGCAGCTCCGTATCGGCCCTTTTGGGCCTCATTTATGGTGGTCTGATAGGTCTTGGAGGCGCGCGCCGAACGCGACGGGCCGCACTCTCGGATCTCGTTCTGATCGGGCGGCGAGTCACCTGTGCTCGCCGTCCGTCTCCATCGTCTCGCGATTCCCGACGCCCAGAGTGTCTCTCGCGACGGCTGGGGCAGGAGGAAGTTCGTTCCCTCACGCACCCCGCCTCCTGTTTAGCTACTCCGCCTCCTATTTCTGCGAAGTAGTCATGCATCTGCTTCACAGAAGTAGGAGGTGGCATCCCAGTCCCCCTCAATTCGTACCGTAGTCTCAACTAAAGCTGATCATATTCCACCAGGACACACCGCCACCCGCCACCGTATGCTGCACCATATCCTCCGGACGGACCTCGCAGTGCTGACACCCGGGTGTTTCTTCCTGCTCGATCCGAAACAGGAACCTACCGAAATTTTCGTGTCCGGTAAGCACCTGCATCAGGCGGTAGGTGAGGACGCCGTAGCGTCTCTCAAGCCACTCCTCAAAGAGTGTCGCATAGTGCCTACCATATGAAGTACATGTTTATATCATGTGAACAATTTTTAGCATCTGTTGCTTCAGCACGCAGCGCTGTGTGCACCTCTGGAAGATTTATATACATAGTGTTATGGATAAAACCAACGTATAAGAAAGTAAACTTTCCAAGCTGAAAAACTGCCCCGATTATTTAAGATAAAATCGATAAAATGCCGTAACAACTACTGACCAAGTTGTTATTTGTTCACATATTACCTACTTTGTCGTGACAAACCAACCTTTTCTTGCTTTGACCCAATTCATCGTCATACGTAATTTCATTACGCCGTATTGTCCGTAAATCCACTATTAAGTGTTAACAAAGGCTTTTGTAACTATTGGTTTTGTGTCAAGATTTTTATATACCGTTGTATGGAGTAACAATGAATGCTCTTGGTATATTTATAAGTTTTAAGGTTGTGTTGCACCGCCTCCATAATATGGTAGATGCCTAATTTTTATTGTAATGTCCGTCTGGTAGATTATTTTAAATCATTAGACAAGTATTTTTTTTATTTTCATACAGAAACAAATATTGATTAATTGCATCATCATAATTATCAGCCACGAGATGTCCACAAAACTTACTAAACATTTTATACGTTCTGTTCTATTTAACTTTCATTACTAGAAAATGTATGCTGAAGTGAATATAAAGCGCACACATTCGATAGAAAAACCTTTTTAATTTTTTTTTCGTTTTTAATTTTTTTCGATAGATACAAACATCTTTTAAAACCTACTGTAACACTTCTCTGCATCACCCTATGGTTGGCTGGTAGAGAATGCTATTCGGCATTAAGTCCGCCATTGTATACAGTTGTACATAAAGTGTTAAATAAATAATAATAATAAAAACCTGATATTGAACTCAATAATTTAATACCATAATACTTGCTTCGCGGTTTACTTACAGAGGATAAAGTTAATTACAATAATTTTTCTAAGTAATTTAAATCCCTCCAACATTTATTACATTGTAGATAAAATATACAACCATTTTGGATGAAGTTTTTTAATAGCTCCTAAACAAATAGTAATAAGAAAAGTCCAAATTTTTCAAAGTTCAAATCATTTATTTCCATTAGATCAGGAAGACACTTTTGTCAACAAAAAATGAAAAGTGAAGCTATTTGTTTATTATTATTATTCGACGGTGTGGTATCACGGCTTCACAGAAGACCGACGGAAAATAACGCTTGCGTTGTGTTTCGTAGTGTGAGTAAGGTTACCGGAGGTCGGTAACGCACTTGTAACGCCTCTCGTGTTCCAGGTGATTGATTTGTGGTGATTGCTTACCATCAGGAGATTCGTCTGCTCATTTACCGGAATATCCTATAAAAAAATCTAAGGTCTACACTCCTACGGAGAAGAAGGAGCAAGAAACTCCATAGGTTACTCTTTTTCAATCAGGTTTACAATTGAAAGAGTTAGTTTTAATCAATATAAGCAAAAAGAAGATTATGAAACATTTTGATAACTTCAATATGTCTAAACGACTTTTATAGCGCAGCTGGTGCACACTACAATATGTAAAATGCTGACTGCATATAAGCGGCTAAAGAAAGTTTGCTAGCGTAGCAAAACTTTAACAGCGAACATGTTCTGATGATTTGTAAAGACAGTAAACATGGAATACCTAGATTTGTCCTATTCAAATTACTTTTTCTTCATTTGGCACTGGAATGTACAAAGTCATTTAGTAGTGAAAAGGACGATTCTGATTGGCATTGATCGGTTTTATAATATGAATTAAAGTTTGAATTCTCTATTAGATACAAAACTTTCATTATTTCGTCCATACGGAAAATCTTTCGTCCAAAAATAAATAGTAATTTAATTGTATAAATACATCCATACTATATTTATTTACCATCTATCCTTATTTCGACTAATCTGAACCATACGTATGTAAACGTTATTCATGCTTTTAAATTACATATAATGCGCATCCCACGCAAATAACATACAAAGACATATTTAGTTTATAAATAATAGAGTAGATGCTTAAGTATTTTAGGTGAAGTGATTGATACGAACTGAAACTTATAGTCACGTCATTGAATAGTTATGTAAAATCAATACAAACTGCGTCATCGTTGTAGCATAACAGTAATCCATTCACACGTGGTTCAAATATAAAAATAATACGATAGTATGACCTGAATAGCCTTTGTCTGCGTAAGAATTAGTACGTAATTTACTGGCTATTCAGAGCACAAATAAGTATAACGCTCCAACCATTACATACAATTAGTTCTGAGCTCGTAATTATAACAACACTGGACTGCAGTGAGCATAAATACTAAAACCACCCCAATTCGGGTACTGCGAGTACTAACGCATTCATGTGGACTTTAAAACAAACACCAGCAACTGCATAATGCGTTCAACCTTGCCGTAGTCCACCAGAAACACAGAACACACACGATTGCTTGAAAGTGCAAAGTGCTCACTAGAGACGTAGCAAGAAAATTCCGAGTACAGCAATACTACTGAAAGAAAATAACTTCATACCGCAATCCTCGGGGAAGCGGCTCAATTATCACCGTTAAAGATTCACCCATTTTGCATAATCTTCTAGTCCGTGATGTAGAAAAATTGGGCAATATATAACATAATTAAGGTCGACCATAAAATGAGGATACGATAATCTTTACGACGTCAATCCATTCACGTTTTATGTATGAAATATGTAACGAGAGAAAGTTGTTTGAATGTTCTATAAAAATGATTAACGACACTCTTTGGTCTAATTAAGTAATGAATAACTATAACCTTCTATTAATTTAAAAATTCTTCTAACTTAACCATTCGTGTCTTCAACTTTGTACAATGTACTGCAAATTTTTCACAAGATACTTCGTTTATGATCACTTTGTACATTTACTTAGATGCAAACTTCATCATTAGCTCTTATAATGTTACCCTATATCGCAAACTCAAAGTGTAATAAACCAGAAAACTTTGTAAAGTTAGGTCGATGTATATTTAATTTTTTACTATCGTTTCACGCAACAACTATCGAAGGAATGGAGATGTTTTGCATAATATAAACCTGTTCCTTCACAAGACGGGGGACCGCAAAATAAACAGGGTGTCTCTTTTCGTTAGTTATGAATTATGGAATTATAACCGCTGTGTAGAACGAGTCAACTTATAACTAGTGTTTCACAGAATTATTTCAGACGTAATGTATTTATTGAACATTTTATAAATTGAAACAGTTCACAGATTTTGCTATTAAAATAAATCTTACTCTTATTTATCACTCATTCACGAATTTTATCTAAAAAGTACTATTACTTTTTATCTATAGATGCAATTTGGTTTTTGTTTTACCTACAACTAAACCGTTTTAAACCAACTTGCACTAACCAAAAATAGATGGGTACCCATCCGAATAACGATGACAAAATGTCCAAGGACGGGAGCAAAGTGACCACTATGTTTAGTTGAGAAATTGGACGAGGGGAGTCCCCTGTGGTGTTTCTCAGAGAGCCATGGGGTAGATCGGTGATTCATAGTCTTTGCCTTGCCAGAAAATATAGGGTGCCCGAATACGAGGGATGAGACTAAGTTTTATTTATAAATGTGTTGAAGTCTATTTTTTTATTTACTATGAATTGTCTTAAGCAATATTTCCACCGCAATAGGTAAAACCCATAACTTTTGTCTCTCAGACCACAACACAGCTCAAACAATTAACTTTCTGATCAAACCGCAAGATAATATGGCTGGGCACTACTTTACAACAACATATGACCTTGGAAAAAGTAACTTAGCTAAGTTTGTTGATTGCATTAGTAGCATTACCTTTTCAGAAATCTATCATATGACGGATACAGGCGAAGCTTTCGATGCACTTCACAGCGAGTTGACATTGTTTTATAAGCTTTGCTTCCCATTGATAAAAGTAAAAAAGAGTTTCAGACGTGGCAAATTAACCTACATATCAAAAGGGTTAAAAATCAGTTGTAAAAATAAACGAATCTTACGTTATAACTATTACTTAAATAAAAACAAAGTAAATAAAAAATCTTATTTAAAATATTCGAAATTACTAAGGAGGTGTATCACTAGCTTTCAGAGTCTTAGCAATCTTAAGTACATTGCTAATTCTAAAAATAAAGGCAAAGCTGCATGGGAAATAGTTAAACGTTATGTGGGTGATAATGATTGTAGTGGTGAATGTATCGAGAACATTATAGATGGTGATAATCTGGCATCCACTGGGTCGGACATAGCCAATTCCTTTAATGATTTTTTTATAAATATAGTGCATAAGAATACACATACTAGCAAGGAACCCTATATTTATAATGTTGAATCAAATGCAAATAGTATTTTTTTAAGTCCCACGAATCCAAATGAAGTTTTTAATACAATTAATTCTTTGAAAAATTCTAAGTCCGCAGGATATGACGACATTAATTCAATCTTGTTGAAAACTGTAGCTAGGTCTATAGATGAACCGTTGGCACATATAATTAATCTTTCACTAGAACAAGGATGTTTTCCAGAGAAATTAAAATTGGCAATAATAAAACCTCTACACAAAAAAGGATCAAAACTCGATAGAAATAATTACAGACCTATTGCACTTACTCCTGTTATATCCAAGGTATTTGAACGGATTATGTACAAAAGAGTCTTGAATTTCTTGGATAAATATGACATCTTAGCAAAGGAACAGTTTGGTTTCAGAAGATACAGATCTACACAGTTGGCCACCTACACATTAGTAAACAGCATTATTAACAATATTAACAATGGAGTTCCCACATCCACCTTACTACTAGACTTGAGTAAAGCATTTGACTTTGTAGATCATTCCTTACTCCTTTCAAAATTAGCAAATTGTGGAATAAGAGGCTCATCACTGTCGTGGTTTCGATCATATTTGCAAAATAGAAAACAGCTTACTAGAATAACTAAATTTGACAAAAAAAGTAATAGCGTAATAAAATTCGATTCTCAAGCAAGAGTCAACTATTTTGGTGTACCTCAAGGTAGTATTTTGGGGCCTTTGTTATTCCTTATCTTTGTCAATGATCTCCCACGTGCGCTTATACACGAATGTGTCTTATTTGCGGACGACACAACAATTATTTTGGATTGCAAAAATAGGGCTACATATGAAGCTGAAATAAATAAAACCTTAAATGATGTTATTAGGTGGCTTAGTATTAACAAATTAAAAATAAATATAGAAAAAACTAAAATTATTAATTTTAAAACATTTAAAAGTAAAACTATCGAACTAAATTTAAGTTATAATAATACGCTTATTCAGCAGATTCATAATGCCAAATTTTTGGGTGTAACTCTTGACTCTCATTTCACGTGGAAGGAACATATTAACAACTTATGCAAGAAAATTAACAAGTTTGTCTTTGCACTTCGGAAAATAAAAGACGTAACATCAATTCAAAGTTCCATTATGGTGTATCATGCATATATTTGTTCCATAATACGTTATGGTATCGTCATATGGGGAAACTCCTCTGAAATCATGAGGGTCTTTGTGGCCCAAAAAAAGTGCATTCGTGCAATGTTTGGCATGGGATGGTCGGATTCTTGCAAACCCGTATTTAAATCTAAAGGATTGTTGACTGTTCCTAGCATTTATATTTACGAAGTGGCTAAGTTTGTGAAATATCATAGTTATTTGTTCGTTGCTAACGATAATGCTAACAGACGCTTGATCACTCAGCTGCCCCTGAAAATGCCCATCCCTAAACTAGAGCTTTATAGGAAAAGTTGTGCATATATGGCGCCGCTCATATTTAACTGTCTACCCCGAGGAATTAGCGAGCTGCCATATAAACCGTTTTGTCGTGCCTTACAAAAGTGGTTGGTTCAGGAGAGTTTTTATTCTACCCGAGACTTCCTAAGTAACAGCAGCTGTAGGTATGCAGCTTTTTAAATCATTGTATCATCGTGCTAATCAGTGCCTCCATGTTTTTTGACCAAAATTAATTATAAATTTTTCACCTGACTTCCTGTTTTGCTATGACAATTAATTTATTGACTTTTTAGTATATTAAAATTTGACTACAATATCTGATACATAATTTCTTCATGACATCTTAATTTTATTGACATTCCTAATTTATTTTCTGACTTTACCTGTTTTAATTTATTTGAATTGTTATCAATAATAATAATACTAATTTTAATATAATTGTTCTTTAATTAGACATAAATTAATACTGTTATTACAATTTTATATTTCTACACCGGTAACGGTAGTATGTGTGGAACTTTGTTAATTTTAAGATCTGTGTGCACCATGTACTGAGAAATAAATGACATTCATTCTTATTAAAATTATATTCCCATCTGCTAGTATACAAAAACAAAATGTTATTATTTTTCCAATCATATTTTTGAATGCTGCATTACTCTTAGAATTTAATTTTAAAACACTTTGAATTAATATTAAAAAGGAATCGCAATTTTTCAAAAGACTTCTTCGATGAAAAATAATACCTTCACTTGATTCTCAACAAAGTGGATCAAATTGCATCCTTTTAAGTTTTAATACGGCAAATAAATTACTCAAGCTTTTTCATTCTTCTTCATCGCCTTTTTGTGATTTTTTCCTTTTTCAGAATTTACGACTAAAAGTTGTATAAAAACTTGTACCGAATATTATATTCCGAACACCCTCTATATACAATACACACACATACGCGCAACCCATACATTCCCACAGACAACATAAAACACACACATGAATACGAAGACATTTCACAGCAGAACTTCTCATGATAATGAAGAAAGTTATGGAACAACAGCATCTCAAAAATTCAGCTTTGTTCCGCTTCCATCATTCCAGCTTCACCGTAAAGAATAATAATAAGATTGCTTACTTTACCGGCATTCAACAACCATATTTTCCTTAATTAAATTTTCGACAAAACATTTAATAACTAATTGGCTGACCTTAATATTGTTCTTGTTATAAATTATGTATTCTTTTACTCAAGCTTCAACCTGCCTACGTACAATATAGCCTATGTTTTACGTAGACGCCTACGCTTAAAACCTTAATTCCTTGTAGACCCAATTTCATAAAAACGTGTCCCAGGAAAAATGTTATAGGTAAGTATTTAATCTTCAATGTTCACTACTTTATTTTTCGGTTTTATATTTTAATTTTATTAATTTTGAATAAGATATTTGGAAGCCCACTTCTCTAACAATGGCTTTGTTATTCCATCGTGGAATTGGAATTCCAACATAACATATTTTAAGGGGTAACTAGAAATGCACATTGCACATACAAGTAAAATGTAACCTAACCTAAAAGTCACCAGCAACGTTATGAGTCCCATGTTATGCATAATGGTCATGTGAACGGGAGAAAATTTACAGACACATGAGACTCATATCAATTTCTCAGAAATAGTAAATACTGAGAAATTATCGAAATTGTGAAATGCAACTTTGAAATCGCGAGTTGCATTTTTCGCAGGCACCAAAGTTTTCTAAACCATACCTAGGCGTTTAACGTCGAATTGTCTTACAATAATAGTGTTAACACATCTGCTTTTATGCTTGTCATAAAACCCAGCAGCTATCGTTTAAAACATAGGCTCAATAGTAATTTCCGGGCAAATGGCGATTGTAAAGAAAATTGGGTGATCGTCAAACGTAAGAAATCGCTTAGTAGTTTATTCTTGCTGTAACTGCTAATTGTTACTTAAGTTATATTTAATACATTCTGATGAAATTGAATTTTAGGGAAATGAACCTACAATGAAAAGTTATCGAACAGTGAACGGTCAATGACCCCTGTACATGTAATTGAAAAAATCTAGTACAAAAGAAATTGGCGAAGTGTTTCGTGGAATTAAGAATCAACGGCAGTTCATGATAATTATCATTTTCCCATGTAATTTTTTTCTTTGTCGAATCGGTCTGCTACCAGTTTATAGACTTTTTTTCATTATTTTTACGTGGAATAAATTTAGTACTGTTCAGTGTTACAGTACAGTATTATGAATGGTTAACAAAAATACAAGCTTTTATTATGTGAAGAGTAGCTTATGTTAACTGTTCAAGAGCGACCAATAGCAGCTAAACCTAAGTAACTAGTAAGTTAATGTTTGTGTGTAGTTAGTTTTTTATGGGATAAACTGGTAAACGAGCAGATGGTCCTCCTGGTGGTATACTTGTCGAGGCCCATTCGTGTTATAAGAAAATCTTAATAGGGCAAAAATAATTCAAAGTTTAATTGGGACTAAAGTCTGTAAAATGGTAACCAATCAGCGTCGCTCATAGACTCCCGGAACACCAAAGGCGTTACAAGTGCCTTACAGGGAAGACCTTTGGGGATTAGGCATTTTTATATTTGATAGGTCGACGTTTAAATTGATTTGATAATTTGAGGGATTGGGGAGATTGCAAGGGGGAATAGGTAATTAGTAATTATAAATCAACGCTTATCACCGATAACAAAGCTTTAGTAATGTTAGACTATATTAACATACTCGCAATTAAAAAGCTCATAATATTAATAACGATAAGTGGTTGTTATCTCATCGTTCCTCTCTAAAGGTTACCCTACAGAAATGTTAAATAAAACACGCGGCTTCGAAGTCGAATTCATGTAACTTCTGTCAGACACAAGTCGATTACAACACGCTAGATTTCAAATCTAGACATGTAAGTAACTACTGAGTTCAGAATCCTAATATTGCTCTGGCAGGAAACGCGACACATTAGTCTGTCACACAGGAAAGTCGTTCCACCAAATGTGTACCGGCTCCAACTAGAATGTACTCGAATGAAATGTTACATTTGACTTATTTTAGTACCCGGATTTATCGAAATCGATTTATTCTCGAAACATATACATGTTGGCTTGACATTACCTGGTTTGTTCTGAGATTGAGGTCAATTTTCTGTTTTTATACGGATGTATAGGTGAAAGGTTCTGGAATTATTATTTTTAGACCTTACACATTATGTTCAGTAACAAACAAATAAGAAATCTTTCTTTTCTACCTACAATGTGGTTTAAATCTGTGGAATAAAAGTTTTTCCTCTTCACGTTTTGAAAAGAGTCTGTAGTACTGTGACTGTTCCAATTCACAATAACAATGACAAATTCTTTTGAAAATCAACAACAAATGTTCATGTGTAGGTAATAATCGAAGGTGTTTTATAATAACTATCGTGAGACATACTAAGTTAAGTAAAGACGCGGGTTACTCAACCCCTCTGTGGTTCGAAACTAGTAGAGCTTTTCTCAGTATATTCACGTGAGTAACCCGCGTTTTTACTTAATAATCAAAGGTCTTTTCTAATCTATAATTTTTGGTCTTTTGACTGCACGGTTGCTGCGGTGGCTGAGAAACCGGCTGCCGCATAACATATAGTGGGTTTGATATACCCGTACGGAGCAAATGTTTGTATGATCTATCAATGATGGTGTCAGGTCTTGGTGCCATGTGCATCTAAATTGTATGTTTGTAACTGCACCCATGCCACGACAAAATTCTAGTGTTTTTATTAAGGGGGGAAAATCATCGAATGACTTCTCTGGGTGAAGCGGAGGGAGTGCCAGACTCTTACTAACAAGAACCTACGCCGTTTCTACTCCTGCATATCGAGCTGAAGCCCTGGCAACCCGTTAAGTCCTCCACGGCTCAAAATCCTAGTGTGGGGCAACGTTTTTTAACAAAGAAGAAAAGAAAATAAATGATCACATGTAATAAACAAAAGACTTTTCTAAACATCACAATAAATATCCACAAAAAACATCTAAAAGTATTTGGAAACTTCCAGCACAAACCCCATGTGAGTCATAAGTTCAAACTTACATCTTCTTGATAGAACTATCTTGGAATTGGCACGCGTTCAAAACATATTCTAAGGTCTGGTAGACAGTGGGCAAACTTTGCTGTACTTTGTGTCGTACATTGACCGTTTAATAAGAATATTCATCCATAGTTCAACCGTCGTGGTGGCCCGGAGAATTATGACGCCAGCTTCTCATACACGAGGGTGCGAGTTCGAGTTCAAAACCTCCCAACGGCAAGTACCAATGTGGCTTTTTCCGAGTTACATGTACTCTTTAAGTTAATTTAGACACCACAGACAAACGGTTTAGGAAAATATCGTGAGGAAACCTGGGCTTATAATTTCTAAAGTATGAAATCGCCAACCCGCGTTGAGCTAGCGAGTTGATGAATGCTCAAACATTCTCCGTGTGAGAAGACGCCTTTAGTCAGCAGTAGGCAATTTATAGACTATTGATGTTGATAGTTCAAGTTGCGTATAATATTTGTACTAAGTGCTTGTTACATGTGACAGATGTCTTTATTTAAAAGTATGCGTACATTAAATGCCTATTTAATATATCAGTCAGGTTCAAGGACAGTTTTCTGAATAATTTATTATTATAAAAATCTGTACTTAATTTGAACACTTCATCACATCGACTTTAGAATCTATGCACAATACATAAATCATTAGGAATTATAACTACCAAATTGCTTAGAGTTGCAAACTTTACGCTATTATTTACTGAACTACAAACCTAAAAACCAAATTGGAAAATCAAATTATAGAACTATATTCAAATCACTTATGTCCTTGATTAATCACTTACTCAACGCTCTATATTCCACCGTATGGTCATATTAATTTATTTTTAAATGGCTATCGTAAGAAAATTGTAATAAAGTACACGATAACTGGTATAAGCTAACCATTGGCCCTAACCTAGTTTAAAACGGCCGGCAAATAACGAGATCGCTTAAGTTTATGCAAATATCCAACTATGAATGCTATCTCTCATCTACTTATGTGAGATTATTTCTATTCGTTGATAGGTAGTTTAGAAGAATGTGTAATAAAGCAATAAATATTATTATTATAAAAAAATATTTTTTTGGACAATGACTGTGGCATCTGGCTACTGTAGGCTTACACGCAGAATACACATACATTGACATGATAGACTTACGTCGTGTGACACATAAATACACCACTGACATTTTGGTGCTTCAATAATTTCCATGTGACATTACTTTATTTCAACGTCCTTGTTGTGGTTCCCCAAAATAGTCATAAATATTTTATCTTAAATTTCTCAACCAATTAGGTACTTTGCAAAACCCTACCTATTGGTATACATCAAAGTCAATTTCAGACAACAACTGACAGCTGATATTTTCAAAATCAAAATTTCCGATAACAAGACAGATTATTATACCAAATTTGTGGAAGGGTTCCACTATTATTTGACCTAAAAAGCTGAGTGAGACAAGACAGTCTAAACTTCTCAAAGAACAGACACCCACTCCTTTCAAACTGGTGTATTGTAAAACAGGTATAAGTTAGAACAAAGTTTACAAAGAAGACCCTTCAACAGCCTACCTGTCGATGTACTATGAAAACAACGATACCACTACCTCAAAAATTTCATGAATTGTAGCACAATATCCGATTTCATATTTAGCAAAATTATAATAATGTTTATATTGACAAATCAGTAAGTAAAGATAACAAGATTATTAATTTTATCTAAAGGTTAGTTTAGGTTAACGCTTATATCTACTAACCTAAAGTATTATTTATTCTTAAAATATTGTTAATTTATAAAAAACTTATAGAAAAATACAAAAATTCTTACAGAATAAAATTGTCAATTACCTATTATCTCCAAAAACGGGGAGAACGTAACTATCTATTTTAATTTGTATTCCAGAAATCTTCTAATAAAACTTGACTGTATTGCCCTATAATGTATTCATTATTATATACGTATTTTATGTATGCTTTGATGCTCTTTTATTAATTTGGATAATTACCACTAACTAACATTTTTGCAGCTTACCACCTACATTTCTGCACTACCCAAAGGATGACTGATGAAAATTAAACAAAAAATAATATGTGACTGATATACATCCCTAGAAGAACAATATATCAAAACAATTCAACAACTTTACAAATGCACATTACTGAAAACTATCAAAATTGAAAAAATAAAACATTCTCTAAGGTGATAAATGTACATACATAACGACCTCATAAATCATTTGGAAAGTCCAGGTATCAACCTAAATACACACGACATACGCCCTCAAACTAATGATGATACATGTCAACTATTTGAGTATCTATCTTCATAAAGTATAAGTTCAAAATATATAACCGAAAATAGGGTAAGATCGACTGTTCCACTCACCAGTTTGCGTCCATGTTATAAAACACCATTTAACCGCTAGATACTTCCATAATACCTGGATTTACTACATAAATCCCCCCCAAATTGCTTACCGGTCAGATGCAAAAATAGGAAACATATTTTTTTAGAAACAACGTTTTTATATTTTTTTGCTTTCTTTAGCAAGTATCTGAAGTTCTATACAAATAGCCTTCGGTGAAAAATAAGTGGAAACAATGAAATAATTATTAGGAAATTTAATTTTGGTCCTAACCTGCCTCGTTGGCCGAGTGGTCGCGGGTGTCATCACTGCGAGGACCGCCCTGAGGACACGGTGGAACACACGGTGGGGGAATGCCCTTCGTGGGCTGAGCACCGCCGTGTCCTCGGGGAGGTGATCGGCGATGGCGACCTCTCGCGTCCGGGCCTAGTGCAGGCCATGATGCGGAGCGAGGGGGACTGGGATGCCGTCTCCTCCTTTTGCGAAGCAGTCATGCTAGCTAAGGAGGAGGCGGGACGCGTGAGGCAGCGAAGCGCTCGCAACCCAGCCATCGCGAAGGACACACTGGGCGTCGGGGATCGCGGGACGATCTCCGGCCACCGTAAGCGCGGGCCTGCGGACGGCGAGCATGGGTGGCTCCCCGTCCGACCAGAAACAGACCCGAGCGTACGGCGCGTCGCGTTCCGCGCGCGCCTCAAAGAGCCATCAGACCACCACAGATGGGGCCCAATAGGGCCGATGCCGATTCGGAGTCGCGGAGAACCTAACGGGTAACCGGGGCTCCGGCTCGACGTGCAGGAGAAGGAACGGGGTGGTTTTTAGTCAGTAAGAGTCTGACACTCCCTCCCGCCTCACCCAGGCGGGGGCAGTCACTCGACGATTTTCCCCCCTAAAAAAAAAAAAAAAATACATCAGATGAAAACATTGTTGAACTAGGAAAATTGAAAAAAGTGTCATGAACCGAAAAGACTGGTCAAAGAAAATACTTGGTTATCCAACTTACCAAAACAATAAAAACTTATTGCTAACTTTAAGTAAAGGAAAGAAAATATCTCTACCAATAAATGTTTCAAAGCTCTCAACTCAGAAATTCTTAGAAAGGTGCATATCAGAAGTTTATATAGAAAAGTAGGTAATTATTAAACAAAGTGGACTTTCCTGTCTCGTTCATTATGGAAACTTTGTGACGTGTCGTTTTGTTTTATTCTATTTGTAAGTTCGTAGAAGTAGGAATAAGTACCTATTTATTCTACAGTGAATAAATAGTAAATTGAGTGCGGCACTTGATAATTAAATATATTCGATTAGTTTGATATAAATCATTTTTTTTGTAACATATACCTACACAATAACATCGTCATGTTTTTTCAATATAAGATCAATTATCTTGATTCTGAATTTTAAGTACCTAATATATTTAGTTTTCGATAGTATTTATTTTTTAGGTTTGTTTTGTTTCCATTTTTTTTGTTTCAGCCTCTCATCATCATATCGTTTGGAGTGGCAGTCGTGTCGCATATAATCCTGGCTACGATAATGCTGGTTCAGCACCAAGGAAGTTCTACACCAGGGTGGTTGCCAGTGATAGCAATCGTAACATTTTTTGCCGTCTACGCTGGCGGGATTTCTCCAATGTCGTACATCATTATGACCGAGATGTTTAATTTTCAAGTAAGTGTTATTGTGAAAACTACTATTATTAACAGTTATGTTAAAATATTACAACGCGTGTTAGTTGGCGTTATAAGTGGATTATCGGACACTCAATAAAATTTTACCCGACCCGAGAAACTAAATATTTTACCGCAAAGGTTTTCAAAAAGTCCACCCACTATAAAATGAAACAATTATGTACTTTCACTATTCTGAAAATATTCGAACCTCACAAATATAAAATCTCGTTGACCATTCCTAGAATAAATAAGGATACCGCATGAAAATAGTATTTATATTTCATGACCTTTACAGCCCAAAATAGGTTAGCTAATTCTAACTAAAAATCGCAAGACAATCACAACAAACATGTAAGGGGTCTCAAATGTCAATATGTAATTCGAAACTGTCAAGCCGACCCGTAGACTTCAGGTAGTCTTGTTTCAGGATCATTTCGAGAATTATTTATGCAGGATCTTATTATACGTGTTTAGGCAAATTTACAGGAATACAGAACATCTAACCACGAACAAAGCCTTTAGATGATGAAACTATTTGTGCCCAAATTCCGACAATTGTTTGTGTTTCAAAGGATAATTTTCGTGGTACCAAGTGGACAAGTGGTTATCATAACACGAGAAATCAATCAAAGGATTGATTTCTCGTGTTATGATAAAATCTATTGAAAGACGAGTAAATGTTTGATGACGTGGCTCTCTACAACACCTGTCCCATATACGTACGCAAGGCGTGAAACCAATTAAAACGTGGCCTTGGAGAAAACCTTGAGACTAAACGACATTGAATTTGGTTCTCACCTAACAGGCACATGAAACTTTTCAGCTTTGTCTTTGATATTGGAACGCAAAACCATTGTCTGTTACGTTCCAATTCTAAAGATAAGTGGTGGTCACCTATTACCAGGTAGGCTTTTAGGACGAAATACAGGCACAAATTCTCCTTACTCTGCCCCTATTTGAGTTCAATTAAACAATTATCGTAATTGTTTGGTGTATTTTATAAAAAGCATTTTCGGAACGGTAGCGTCTCCCCGTTTCGTATATTCCCTTAATTGGAGGCTTTGATTTATGTACTTTTCTTTTGGGCTTGTTTGAAAATTTCGCTTGTAATTTACGAAGCCATTATCTGTTTAGAATTATTCATAGCTTAAACGTCTTACAGGTATGAAAGCACTCAAAAACCTTTCAAACCTAGATCGTAGATAAAACTGTGATTTAAAAGATTTTTTGTTTATCGTTTTAAGGTTATTTCAGCCGTGTTTCCCCAGAGCGTGCGAAAACACATTTTTTGTTACGCCTGTTCTTCGCTGCTATTTATAACAAAGATTCAAAATAAATAAATGAAATAAATGAAATAATAACGCAAAAATATTCAGTTAAATTTATCAAGCGGATAAGATAAATTAAAAAAACTATAAATATGCAGATTTTTTACCGAATAATCCTAATACATCCTTTGGCTGAAACGGCTGAATGCTGAAATAATCTTGTAACACCTTTATATGCCAGACATACAATTTTGTTGATAAATGCTGTAAGCCAAAAAAGCACAAGTGCAGAATAATAAATTACAAAAACTTAAATACCATTTATAGGTTAAAATAATCAAAACTTCTTCCAAATATCCTTTGTTGATTTTTTTTATTATGAAATATTTTTTTTGTAATTTTCTTAATTATTTAATAACAAATCTCCGCTTACCTTGTGTTATTAGTAGAAATATGAATATTCCAATGTCGATCCTTAAGCTAAACATTTTTACAAACTATACCGATATTAATTTCTATAACAATAATAAACTGTCACTTATATACATTTAAATTATATGATACACTTTTATAATTTATTTTTATTATTTATTACTCAGCACTGCACTATTCGTAGCGTATTTACTCATTGCGTATTTTCGTAGCGCGTAGCGTTCGTAGCGGGCGGCGTAGCAAGCGTGCGCCAGCGGCCGGTCTACGATGAGACTGGCCATTATACACGGCGCGCTTAAGCGCTAGGGGCTCTCGCGGGTTGATGAACGAGGTTACTCATCTGTTTGTTCTTTTCAAATGGAATCTCTAACGGGGCTCTTTTCACAGCCACCCAGGACCAGCCACCATGTTCCATTTCGAAGGTACTTTTGAAAAAGTATCCGTTGATTACTGTTTTAATACTCTTTAACCATTTAGAATTTTGGTTTTTATTCAATGCCATTTCGCATTCTAAACAAACGGTGTTTCTCTGAAATAGTCTGTTTTTATTGCATGTTCTAGTTTTTTTTTCGAATAACTAAAAAGAGTATAGGAGGATTTATTGAAAAATTGAAAAGTAAAAATCGAATTTAATTTAAAAAGCTTCCAGATAGTTATACACGCCGAAAATGTTGGTATTTATTTTATTTTCTGGTAGTTTATATTGTATTGGTTTGTTTTGGTATGTTAGCGGTTACCACCGGATTCGTTTATAAGACACACAACTCATAAAACGTTATTGGTTCTTTTATTTGTTTAGTAGCGATCGTCGGCGACTGTTCCTTGTATTTCGGGACAGAGTAGTATATTAAAATCGGGAAGATATCAACGTGAATTAATATCACCGTCGAATATGTATGTTTTTGTGTAAGTAAAATAAAAATGTAGTGTAGAGGTAGGTAAATAAAATGCTTACCTAGTCTAGTATAATTATGATAGTTCATTAAAATATTTGTATGTTAAAAGGCTTTTAATTAATTAACTCTATCTACCAATCAAGTCATTTTGTTAAATATATTTAATGGAAATAGTTGTGAAAAAAATTATTATTATTATTATTAAGTAACGTTTTATAATAACTATCGTGAGTCATAGTAAATTAACTGAAAATCGCGTACGCTGTTCATGAGCATAGAAGCATGCATGCATAGAAGTAGACAGATAAGCATGCATGCATAGAACAATAACACCTCTCTAGTTCGAAACTAGTAGAGCATTTTTCAATATTTTCACAAACGCGATCCGCGATTTATAGTTAGTTTAATAATTATTGTATGGTCATCAAGATTAAAAGAATGTAGGTACCAAAAATCCGATTGATCTGACGTCAGGAGGGGGGGGGGTGAAAATGCTGAGCTATTCTGCCATGAAACGTTCTAGTTTTTATTTCCAAATCAAAAAGATTATTTGCAGCAAGACTCGGTAACATTTCCAGTTTTTCAAAAATATCCAATTATAATACGGAATCAAAAAATCTCATATTGTCTTACCAAGGCCTCATAACTGTCGAAAAGAGACAATGCATTAGTTTTAATCTGAGTATCTCTTGCCCTCGCTCGCCCTTATTCAAGTAGGAGTTTATAGAATTGATTTCAAGGTCACACCAACTTAGCCTTAACCTGGCCTTTAGTAAAAGACAATCTGACAACAATATAAACGAAAACATTACTGAAACAAAATTCTCTCTAATTGCCAATTGATTCAGAGAATACTGGCGATTATACGTATGATGAAAAGGTATAATTTATTTAGAAATGAGGATTATAAACAATTTGTAGACACAAATCGTTTAAATCTAAATGACGTCTTATAAGACTATAAGAAGCTTTTTAGATGAATTATTTTATCGTTTTATTAATTTGTGTTAAATAACAATGTATTTCATTAATAGTTATTTGGAAACCGATTACGGTAACTAATGAACATTATAATGTATTTTTTTTTTAATTACGTGACGCGAGCATAATTCTGAATGTAAAAATATTATGCGCAGTTTGACAAAAAGTATTTTGTTGTCATGTTAAATGTGTAATGAGTTCAGTAATTTCTTATATTCTCTTATATAAATACAGTTTCTTTCGATTAATCTCTTAATCGAAGCAAACTGTATCTGCGCTATATATCCTACTTCCTTCTATAAATATAAAATATATTATTATAAAATACTATAAATGCGAAAGTTTGTGAGGATGTGTTTGTGTGTTTGTGACTATCACGTCGAACCGGCTGAAGAGATCGAGATGAAATTTAGAACAGGTTTAGAATATGGTCCGGAATAACACATAGGCCAATTTTAATCCAACAGGCACGCAGGCGAAGCCGCTGGTAGAAGGTAGTTATAAATAGTTTTTACCACTCAGTATTCATCCTAACTTAGCTGAGAAAACTGAGTGCAAATATCGTCTTCTTTCATAACAATCATTCCCATTCTTTCTAGACATTTTTTATCTTCTTGGCTATAACTTTGTGAGACAAAATCAACGAGTCGCGGGATCGATTCCCGCACGGAACCACTTTTTGTGTGATCCATAGATTGTTGTTCAGGGTCTGGGTGTCATGTGTATGTGAAATTGTATGATTTACACGCACCCACGATACGGGAGTGTGTGTGAGTTCATCTTGCTTAGACTTTTTGTTCCGACAGACAAGGAGTTTAAGATAATAATGAACCTCTTAAATATATACATAATAGAGAGAGATAAGAAACAATTCACATTTGATACCAATTCCCAAGTCAGTAATCCTGTTTCTATACGCTTGAAACCTTTAAGATATTACAATGAAACAAAGTCTAAGTTTATTCCTGGGTTATTATCTACTACCTATGCAAATTGCTTCCTTTATGGAATGAAGACTTTATTTCTATGAAAGTAGAGTATAAAATTAAATTAAGAAGATAGGGCATATTTATTTTATAATCGTATGATTGAAAATGGCTCTGCGTTAAAGTCAAATCAAAATTGACTTTAAAAAAATAAATTGTCCTGTATTGAATGATGGTCAATGTTCATCACGATGATCAATACATATATCCATATATGTCTTGACTGCACGGTTGGCGCGGTGTTTGGGCAACTGGCTGCCGCACAACGTGTTGCGGGTTCAAATCCCGCACGGAACAACTCTTTGTGTGATCCACAGATTATTGTTCCGGGTCTGGGTGTCATGTGTATGTGAACTTGTGTGTTTGTAAACGCATCCACGACACAGGAGAAAATCCTAGTGTAGGGCAACGTTTTTATAAAAAGAAAAAATATAGACAAATAGAATTGTATATATTTGTTTGTAAAATTACTTTTTACTATACAAACGATACACTTGCCAAAATAACATTTTTTATAATTTTTGTATGTCTGTCTGTTTGTATTGGAATCGCTGAAATAGCTGGATCAATTTTGCAAGAACTTTATTGGTAGGTAGCCAATGTACTAAGGAGTAATATAGACTAATTTTATTTTGGAAAATTGAATAAAAATGTTAAGTTCTCAAATTCATATTTTACAAGCAACAGCTAGTTATAAATACAACTATAACTTTTACTATTTAATTTCAAAGAGGTATAGAATAGAAGAAATCTTAATAAAACGTCCTATCAAATCAGATAGGTATTGGACTTTAGTAGTAGTAGTTAGTACAGATAAAACACGTGCGGATATAAATAGAAGTCCCAGTTTCATTTTGTATTATATTTTATATTTCATGACTAAAATAGTTATAGTCTCTTTTTGGTAGGAGACTAAAGTGACGGAGGCAGTGATGCGGTACTATATAAAAATGAAATATAAGATTTGTTTATTTTAAGACTATAGATTAGATTATATTTTAAGACTATAGACTCGGAGGTTTAAGACGCCCACTTCTCATGCATGAGGGTGTGGGTTCGAAACCTACCAACGGCAAGTACCAATTTGACTTTTTCCGAGTTATATGTACTTTCTAAGATTATTCAGACACCACTGACAAACGGTGAAGGAAAAACATCGTGAGTAAACCTAGGCTTATAATTTCTAATTATAAGTTTCAAATCGCCAACCCGCATTGAGCAAGCGTGGTGATTAACGCTCTAACCTTCTCCGTGTGAGAAGAGGCTAGAGGCTTTATAAGGCATTGCTTAGAAAATATTATTATTTTTATATAAAACTGAAACAAATATATTATTTAGTTGGTTAAGTTTTAATTACTTCGTACTGTGGCGACACATACTTGTCAACGGATGACGTCACAAAAATCCTACATCGCTCATGCAAAGTTTACATGCAAATTAACACGGATAGAAAATCCCAATGAACAACTATTGGACAAAAAGCCCGCCAGGCACGATCACCTCGCCTGGTCGGAGGATCCTCCTTTTCCGATCTTAGGGAACTATACTCTCTGTTCCCTGAATTACTATAACTTTAGTGACACATTAAATTATGCGACGTGGCGACTGTTATGCTGCTATAGCTGCCATTATGTATTGTTCACGAATACGAGCCTCTAGCATGACTTGAAACTAGTCCAGTTCCTCGTCAAACAGTTACATGAGTAAGCCGAAAACATTATGATTAAAAAATATTTTTAACAAAGACAACGTTTTATTTTTCAGCTTTAACATAAAGAAAACACGTTTTAATGTTAAATATGACTTTAGCAAGCATAATGTGAACATTTTTACCTTCGAAGATCTAGAATAATACTTTTAATAATATAATTTTAAATATGCAAATAATTTTTGACTAAGGAGAATAGAAAAAAATATATTAATTCTTATTGCTATACTACAATGCTTAAATGCGTACTTTCATAATAATAATAATGTTTTACGAGCATCGAGAGGGCAATGACCGCTGACAGAATAGTTGGATGGTATTATCAAGACAGCTCTAACGAAGGGTGAGGGGCTGTCAGGAAACTGGGGACTAGTGATGCATTTACACAATAAAGTAATAAGTTATAAGTTTGTTTTCTTTTTTCTTGGGAGTCGTAGTAGTTTGGTTTCTCAATATTTTGGTTTTATGTATTTTGATCATGATGCCGTTCTCGATATAAAAATATTGACCTGGTTTTTAGAACTACGTTAAAAACGTCACTATTTCAGCTGCTATTGCAATAATATTTCCATTTTTGGGTATTTTGTTTTGAATATGACTAGACTAGAAGGATGTGGATATCAATCTATATATATTAGACTAAAATGTTAATGACTAAACTGATTTTTTTACAATAATGGATGTTGGCACGGCAAAATCATTTACGTTTCTCGAAGAGAATTAATTCCTTCAGCTCAGATTGTCAAAAGAAGATCTATGTTAGTCGTTAGTCAAGACATAGGTCATTAGCTTCAGAGTTATCTAATACTATTTTATCAACCTATTTATTTAAGACGTTACTTGGTCACTTTGATAATTGCTTCATACATACATATACACGTAATCTCACGTTTTTTTCTCATGGGGGTAGGCAGAGACTATGGAACGCCAATGGCTACGATTCTTACATACCTCTTTCGCTTTTTCAAAAGTCATCAGTCTTATCATGCATGCTCTACTATTAAGCGTACTTACTTTTAATTTGGTTTTTCTGTAGTAATACATCGCAAATCTGGTCGATATATACCCGTCTAAGTTGCCTATTGCTTCATAGGTTAAACAAGCCATTTTTTTTAATATTTCAGGTTTAATCCCATTTTTTAGCGATTTTTTGGCAACCTAGTCAACTGACTAGCACTACTAACTAGTAGTGCTCTACTGGTGCTCCGGCTAGCAGCAGGTGTAGGGACGGAGTGGTTTATAGTCAGTAAGAGATAATCTAGGCGGGATATATTATTTTATGATTTTATCCCTTCAAAAATCTACTCTGTTTATCTTTTCAAAAAAGAAAAAGCTTTGTGTGAAGTACAGTAGTATAGATTGATAAACTATTTTCTTGGTAAACGTCAAGTCATAACCTAAAAATGACTGTCCTAAATCTACCTATTAGTAGATTCGTAAATATTAAAGTACTGTTTAAATGTCAATGTCTGTGGCACAGTTTGTTCATTAAATAGTTTATTCGTTGTACCTTCTGCCATTAAAGGTCAAGCTGAAGACCACAACCCTAATTTGAAAGGACAAGAATAAAAAGTACCTCAGTTTTCTTACTAGGTACTTATGTGATATTACCTTACTTTTCACTTAAATTTATTCAGAAGCACACTCGCCTTCTGATAATTGAGCATGTTTTCTTTTTATTATGTAAGTGCACAAATTTAGCAATATATAATCATTTAAATGAAAGGATAGATAGAATTGAATCAACCACGAAAACACATAGTGCTCAACTTCAACAACTCGAATGAAAACAAAACCCATAAATAATGTGACACTATCAAAAAGCTACTCTGTGACTCTTGTAATGTAAACAAAATGTTAAAATGTACAAACTCTATATACATTACTTGATTAAAAGTATATCATATCATGTTTAATATTATATTTAGTTACCATTTGTAGCACTTCTATATAAAAAGAATATATTAAAATAAGGTAAATGATTTTTTCCATCTTTCTAGTGTTTATTGCTAAATACCATAAGTTCTGTGCTTAACAGGTGAATTGAAAGTTGCAGTGTGAAAGGTTCAGGTATATCGGATAGTGCTTACTGTCAAGGTCGGTGGGTTCGAAACTACCTCGTTGGCCGAGTGGTCGCAAGTGCGACTGCCGGGCAAGGGGTCTCGGGTTCGATTCCCGGGTCGGGCAAAGTTTTACTGGGATTTTTCAAAAATCTCAGTGGTAGCACGGAGTCTGGAATTGTGCCCGGTATATGGCAATAGGCTCACCCCCTATTACATGGGACTCATGACATATCTAGTGAAAAGTGGGTGTTACATTGTACAGTGGCATTAAGTGCCGTAATGTGCACCTCTGCCTACCCCTTCGGGGATAAAAAGGCGTGATGTTATGTTATGTTATGTTTCTAAGATTATTTAGACACCACTGATAAACGGTAAAGAAAAACATGTGGAAACCTGGGCTTATATTTTTTTATTACACAACATCACGCCTTTTTTCCCCGAAGGGGTGGGCAGACAGAGGTGCACATTTCGGAACTTAATGCCACTGTACAATGTAACACCCACTTTTCACTATTTATGCTATAAGTTCCATATAATAGGGTGTGAGCCTATTGCCATATACCGGGCACATTTCCAGACTCCGTGCTACTACTGAGATTTTTAAAAAACTCTGCCAACGAGGCAGGCATTTTTTTATTATAAGTTTGAAATCGCCAATCTGCATTGAGCAACCGTGGTGATTAACGATCAAACGTTCTTCGTGTAAGAAGAGGCTTTGCTCAGCAGTAGGCATTTATAGGCTGTTGATTACGTGATGACGTTTACTGTCTGATACACTCTTACGATGATTTGCAGAATTACTGAAGGTACTTGATTACATTCTAGTCTGCCCTCAATAAATTGGTCAGTCTGGTACTCAGCAGTCATTAACACAATAACTCGACCTATGAAGTAGTACAAATCGTAAATTAATGACGATAACGAAATAGATATTAATAATGCTTTAAAAACAATAATCAACTGGCTTAATAATAATAACTTATTAATCAATATAGATAAAAGTAAGGCTATGCATTTTTACCAACGTATAAAAACTGAAAACCTAAATATAAATTATAATGGTCAAATAATCGACGAAGCAAAAACAGCCAAATTTTTAGGCATCCTAATTGATAACTATTTTACATGGAAACCTCAAGCAGAATCTGTTTGCAAAAAACTAGGTTCATCGGCATATGTACTGCACAATCTTTCAAAAAAAGTAAACATTGATGCAATACTAGTCGCTTATCATGGCTTGGTAGTGTCAAATCTGAGATTTGGTGTTATATTCTGGGGCAATAAAATTGTTGTGAGCGGGAAAATATTTTTAAAGCCCAAAAACGCTGTTTAAGAGCTATGTTTAAACTAAATGTTACAGACAGCTGAAAAACTTATTTTGTAAATAGTAAATTATTAACTTTTCCTTGCATTTACATATTAGAACTTTCTATTTTTGTCAAAAGTAACATCAAATTATTCCCTACTTTAAAGGATACAACTAACCGGAGTACAACTATAAGGTCTCAATATAAAGACAAGCTATGTACCGGTGGTTACGAAACATCTTTATTAAAAAAAATGTCCTAGGTATGGCACCTATCATTTATAACAAGATTCCGAGTAGCATTAAGGAGCAACCATTGAGAATCTTTAAAAAACAAATTGCATCTTTGTTATTACAAAAGTGTTAGTATTCTGTGTCAGATGTTTTATTCGATAACATATAGAATGATTTGCTGTAAGTTGTTTAAGCTATATTTTGTAAATTTTGTAAATTTTCAAATATTATTAGGATTATGTTATCCATTAATAATTATAATAGTCTTATAGATAACTTACATAGTAGGTATTATAGTCCACTATGATCATAGATTTTAAGATTAAAAAAAAAATTGCATGCCATATGGTAGAATGTACCAGGAACGATATACCTTTGTAAGACCTTATATTATGTACCTACATTCAGTGCAAATAAATTATTCTATTCTATTCTATTCTATTCTAAAAAAAATAACATACCAAAGCGGCCAAAACCGTCCATTGTATTTAACAGTCACAGAATCACTATCAGATTTCTAATTTGAAATTCAAATTAAGATTATAAAAAAATCAGAAACACGGGGTGTAAAAAAGCAAAGATATGGTGGTCATAAATCAAAAGTTGGCTTTGGAACTAGATTTCTTTGGCAACCATGGACATTCATAGCAATGTTGAAGAAAAATAGTAAATTATATAGGGTGCAATATTGAAATGCGGGTAATTGTTTGGACTGCACGGTTGGTGCGGTGGCTGGGCAACCAGCTGCCGCACAACGTGTTGCGGGTTCGATTCCTGCATGGAACAACTTTTTGTGTAATCCACTAATTGTTGTTTCGGGTCTGGGTGTCATGTGTATGTGAACTTATATGTTTGTAAGCACACCCACGACACATGAGAAAATCCGAGGGTGGGTCAAAAAAAAAATTTGCATCAAACGCTACTAATGGTAATAATTGCTCACAATGTAATAAAATGCAATCAAAGACGTAAATATTGCAAGTAAGAGAAACCTTCACAATGTAGTTAACCACATTATTAGAGAGATATTATCGCTAGTAAGCACTTCAAAATAATGAACATTAAAATAAAACTACATTAAAAATACTTTCAAACCATATAAACTAAAAATGAAATAATTCTTTTATAAACAAATGTTTGAAAAAAACGGCTGTAACGCCATCTTTTTAAAGTCGGTTAATTAATATGCTAAAACCTTCTCGTGAATGTATGAAATACTTTTATGAACATCGAATCAAAATCTGTTGAGCGAGTTCGTTCACGAAACAATCGCGAACAACATAACTTCACACGTTTTATCCCTGAAGGGGTAGGCAGAGTTGTACATTATGCCACTGTACAATGTAACACCCACTTCTCACTATTTATGTCATGAGTCTCATGTAATAGAGGGTGAGCCTATTGCCTTATACCGGGCACAACTCCAGACTACGTGCTACTACTGAGAATTTTTAAAATCGCAAACAAACATTCATGTAATATACATCATACATACATAGGGGTTAAACTGAGAACCTCCCTTTTTAAGTCGGTTAATATTACGTCGTACCTTTAATAAACCACTAAGTACTAAAAAATTCGAAAAAGTTAGTTTCAACACTTTTTAAGATAAACTTTTATTTATATACTGCATAGAGGCGTTATACATTTTTGTTGCCTAATGTAATTTAAGAAAAAAAAATGCGATTCATATATCTTGCGATTTCAATAACACCCTGTGTGTATATAAGTGTATAGAGTACAACGGCTCTCAGGCAATGGGCCAGCAACCTACTTGTCTGAACTATTGCTCGCTTTACAATGCGTTATTATTGTGCATGACATTGCATAGTATATTGCATTCCTTATTCAAATGCTTAGGGTGCAATTTATGGTTTATTACGGAGTATGATGGTATAAGTGGGCGGGGATGGAAAATATGTTCATAATTTTTTTTTATTAGTCACTAGTTTAATTTATACATCACTCCTACTAATCATTTAAATTTTCGGCGTTTAAAAAGAATAATCCCTAGAATAAAATTTGAGTGAATATTGTAGAGGTATATTGGTTGCTTATTTTTTTTTTCAAAGATTACTTGATAGCATTTTATGAAACTAAAGAATGCCACAAGCGTTTAAACTTTAAACAAATATCGTTATATAGTAGTTGCGCATATTAATCTTTGTTTAAACTTAAGATTTAAAATTCCCACAGCGATGGAAAGCGCAATTAATTACATTTAAAAACATTTAATAAATAATCGTACACCCAATTACACAAGATGAAACCACTCTATTAACAATTCACACGATTTTATTTAAATTGGAGCTATTCTTGTACCGCAGATATATTCCCGAGAGCTGTAATTTTTACATTGCATAATGATACTGTTCATTTATATGTACAGACTGAGTAGAATGGCGAGATTCCTGTGACATAATCCGATACTTTTCTCACATTTTCTTACTGATCTTAGAGAGTTGCATGCTAAATAGTTCTTTAAATGTACATAACATAACATCACGCCTTTTATAGGCAGAGGTGCACATAGAAGTAACACCCACTTTTCACAATTTATGTTATGAGTCCCATGTAATAGGGGGTGAGCCTATTGCCATATACCGGGCACATTTCCAGACTCCGTGCTACTACTGAGATTTTTTTTAAAAACCCAGTAATACTTTGCCCGACCCGGGAATCGAACCCGAGACCCCTTGCCCGGCAGTCGCACTTGCGACCACTCGGCCAACGAGGCAGTCAAATAATCTTAGAAAGTAAGTAGAAAATAAAAATTAAGAAACTAAGTACATATAACTTGGAAAAAGTCACATTGGTACTTGCCGTTGGTAGGTTTCGAACCCACCGACCTTGACAGTAAGCACTATCCGATATACCTGAACCTTTCACACTGCAACTTTCAATTCACCTGTTAAGCACAGAACTTATGGTCAATCGTCTCATATAGAGGACGTAGGGTTACTATTTAGCAATAAACACTAGAAAGATGGAAAAAATCATTTACCTTATTTTAATATATTATTAAATGTACATTGCATAAATAAATGTCAAGTGCAAAATTTACCCTATCTTAAGGTTAAACTAGTCGCGGGCTCGAACTCAATCAAGGGCGTGGCCAAAAAGCGCGCTGTCTCATCTAACATCGTGTGTGACAGAGATAGTACCAGTGATGAGCAGTTAGACGCTATCTATTTGCACGACGTATTGTTCGCACGCACACAAACACAGCAAAACGTCACTGAACGGTGCATATATCTGTGCTGTGTGTGTTTACTCGTAGTAAAGTCGTACACGCTGCTACGATTTTATGAAGCTCGCATGAATTTAATAATTACGGACAGTTTATACTTATAAGCTTTTATATAGGCAGGTACTTACTCGTGGCTTCGTTGATAACTAACAATTATATTTTTGTTCAACTTACGTACCGCGAATAATACCTTAGTACCTACCTACCTAATAAATAGGGTACGATCGTGTCATCGTATAAAGGGCATCTTGTGTAGGTATCTACCTACTCCTATCCTACCTATCGACACCACCGCACTGGTCGCAAAGCTCCAAGTCGGGTGGCTACAGGTATCGGCACGGATCATGAGCGCTGACTTCCACTTGCGCAGACTTTAGTGTCAAGCCACTCACTGTAGGTAGTGGGTCCAAGGTTTGTAAAATCCTTGTAGTGATTTGTTCGCCAATGTATACAATGCGCAAAGCGATCCTCACTATCGCCGAGCGCTCAAGATCCGCACCGATAACTGTATCTAATAAAATCTAATTAGATAAGGTATAATAAATTGTAGGGACGACTTACCCATTGTTTATTATGTATTTTCCAATGACACTTGGAAATTCCAAGTGTCATGCAATCAACCAAAACAACTTCACTAAATCACGACAATTGCACGACAGCGCGTGTCGTGCAAATAATAATTGTGCAAAAAATTGTGCAAAAACGCGTGTTGTGCGTCTTCCCTCCGCCCCGCGCCACTGCCGGGGGAGTTTTATCCAGTGAAATGCACGAAAATGAAATCCATCACAAAACGAGTGCGTAAAAAAGTACGATTTAGTGCTTTAGAAAATAGCGTTTTTTGAAAAAACCACTGCTTAGATCAATTTCAAATAAATTTTATAGAACTTTATGGTAATTGTGCTGAGTCGGTACGGTCTTCGGTTTGGAGATTTTACACGATTAGTGGTATTTTTTAACACCCAAAGTTGCGTTAAAATTGTAAAGAAAAACAAAACTTTGTTGGCTCATAACTTTTTAGTAGGTTTTTTTTTATTTTTTTTTTGTTTCCGTACCGACAAATGTAAATACAAGATAAAACGATATCGTGTTTAATTTTGTAGGTACACATTCACACTGTCGAGTAATACCACCCCGAACTTTCTATGGAAAAAATATCGACTAGTGTAACCTTAAATGTGTTTATTAATAACAGAATAACATAAAATTCTTTAGAGTTTATTAATGAATAATAACCGCATTCCTTTTGGCCTTCCTGTTAGGCAACAGAGACTTAGACAGTCGAATTGATTCAGCTAGCCATTTCTGTTAATTCCCATCATTTACGCTGCTCATTCTCAGCGCCTCTTTAGGGATACCACCACAAACAAGAGCAACCGTTAACTGTCCAACCACAACCACTTAGCGTACTAAACATTAATATGTGACAACCCTATATGGCACAATGTTCAGCGATCTGTAATTATTAGTGAGCTTTAATAGTTAGGGGTGTCTCATTGTCACCGCCTAGACTAGCTAGGGATGCCTCGACAGTATCGCGACTACCATTAATTAAAGTTACCCTTGTTATGACGATGCAAAAGTTGGTAGAGGAATTTTGCTAATAAAATCTTGTTTATTTTGATTATTCACTTTTAACAGAGATGAGTATTTGAACATTGCTTAAAATTCTAATGGAGATCCCATTTATGAGTCTAACCGTAAAAAATAACATCTTTGAAAATCTAGTTGGAAACAAAATTTTGCACTTGTCGCATTTGGGGACAATATGTATAAGGAAGGAGAGAGAGAAGTAATTCGGGGAGGCCTATGTTCAGCAGTCGACGTCCTGTGGCTGATATGATGATGATGTTGATGAGAGTTGCTATCAACTATCGCAGACATGACCTATATTTTCAATTCCACCAATAATATGTACATTAAAAAACAATCTAAAAACCTCATATCCATCTATCGTACCAAACTATAATAAAATAAAAATCACAAATCAGATTCGGCAAAACAAATCGTTGAGCATTTCGACCCTAGCGTAACCAAGGCCCCTCAAAATATTCTTTAGTACATAATAAATTGAATTGAGTCCTCATTGTATTGTATCAAATGAAGGGCCAACGGCACGTGACTAACGATCCATTCCTACAAATAATTCCCTTTACAATAGTCTGCTTGAAGTGAACAGATTAATTTTAGTTTCTCAGTTTTAGAGTTCGTGTTTAAGATATAAACTGGAAAGGACGAGATTGCTTGCCAAAGGCATAATATACAGGTATATTAAAGCTAAAGTTTTGCTTCAGCCGTTTTTGGTTTAATGAGTTTTGGGTAAAGGATGTTGTTATTGTCCTTTATGTACTGTACATAATAATGACTTAGTCTTAATTGAAGTTTGTCTTTACGATTTTTAAAAACTTAGGTACTATTATGTAATATATTATTATATAACTGTATAGATAGCAATTTGAATATATGTATAGTATAATAATCGCATATTTAAAAGTAATCAGGCGAGGTGATCGTGCCTGGCGGGCTTTCTGTCTTTGTCATCGGCGTCTTCTTACCGTCTCCAACTGGGGGCGTCAGGAAAGACCTAGGAGCGTAGTCAATATAATCACATAATTATTACAATAAGACAAGTCACATGATTGGATTGTGTCACGTATCTGAAGCGCCTTTCATGTATTTAACACACAAACATCACATACATACATAACTTCACGCCTGTCTCCGATAGCGGAATTACTACGACTCCTACATACGTCTTTCGCTTCATCAACAGTCATCAATCTTTTCATGTATGATTGTCGGTTAAGGGTATAAACATCACAAAACACAAATAATCATTGTTCCAGATGCCAACTGTACAATTATTTTATATGAGTAAAATAGTAAGAATAATATAGTCTGAGAAGTTCAGTTCTTCTTACATTTTACTACAGTACAACTGCTCCGACTCTTTACGACTTCTACGTGAAAATAAGCAAGTGATTCATATATTTCTTTCTTCAATTCTAGATAAGGGAATATTTTTTTTTTGTTAACGCAGAGACAGATATGTGGAATAGGTTTGTAGTTGTATTTTTATTACGTTTCTCTTTTTGGTTGACTAACTTTTAATGTAGAAAGTTAATGTACGGCATCGTCGCTTACTATCGGGCGATATAGTGGTCAAACGTAGACCCATCAAAAACGTATACATAAAAATATTTAGGAACTAAAATAACTATAGAATAAGATACCAAAAAAAGGTCACGCTAAAATATTAAGAAGTCTATTATTGTTAGGTTGATACCTTTATTATGATCACTATTGGGTAAACGATAGGAATTGTATTCAACTCATCTAGCTCTTTGAAAAATGTGATATTGTATTTTTATCTTCATGTTTTCAAAGAATTGTTAATTTCTAACATTATAATAACATTATAAAATTTATTATAATGTTATAATAATGTAAACATTATAATAAATAAATACATGGTTATTTAAACTGGCAATCGTTTAAAGTTAGCATGTTCTCTTTATCTACTTGTAATTATTATAATTCCCTTACCTTTGAACATATCATATTTTTATTACAACTAATTTCACAGAATTATCAACTGTGTGCGTCATAAAATATTATCAACTTAATCCCTAGATTTCTAGATATTAATACCAAGCTATTATTAGCAGACCTATACAACATTACGCATTTGTATATGTCTATAGGTATTTACTACCAATTTATTTTAGTACAACGTTCCATTTAGGAATGTTCTAGAATTAGTCAATTCGATTCGATATGACGTATCTCTTCGAAGTCTGGTTGAAGCCAGGACAAGGCATTATACAGTAAACTAACAAATTATTTACTAAATAAGTTAACGTTTGTAGGTGATACACAGGGTGTAAACACGTTTTGTCTTCATAAATGTAAATATTTCAATGTTTCTTTTATGTACTAATAATAATTGTAATCAACTGCACAAGGCTGATGCTGCATTAATAGCATGACAATAAAAACCAATAAAATTGTAAAAACAATTTCTTTTTGTCAGCGTTTCGAGAGCGTTGTGTTTACACCCTGTGTTCAATTGTCAACCGTAATTTAAATAAGTTCTAGAACACTGTATTTCCAATTTTAAAACTAGATGGTGTTGTTAGTTTAAGTCCATTTTCTGAATCGCGGTGTCAAGATTCTCCGCCGATTAATGGCCCTCGGTGAATGTTTTATGCTTAGTTAGTTCAATAGTTCAATAGATCATAAGAAGATCATCAGTGATAATAATAATATACGGTGTGATATACCTCTATAATAAAACAGTGCTTTGTGTAGTATCCCTAAAGATATCCTTGTTCAGCCAGATTGGCAGTAGTCGTGAAGTTCAGCGCGCCGTGACCAAATTATATACACCCTGTATATTTAGTTTGAGGGTTTCTACACCCACTGATTATCATTTTACATTTAGACGGGTCTAGTCCGAGATTTCATTACAATAACCGGTTTGACAGTTTTATAATGTTCGACGCTCGGATTGGCCAGCTCCAATTAACCAACTAATCAGAGGGCCAAACGGTGTAACATTTTGACGTAACATAAAACAAATTCGCACTAGGCCCTCTGGTGGTAACGCCTTAAAGTACCATTTTGTAGTAGGTGTAAAATATTCAATTACAGAAGTAGATAGTTAAAGGGACCTTTTATATTTATTTTGTGAAACTTTATAACAACATCAAACTGTGGAATAACTAAACAAGTCTTGTAGAATTGAGTTTTGCATTATATCTTTGTCTTCCATCTATTTTTTTCTGCTTATTCAATGGCAACTGCCTTTTTGACTACCCTAAGTGCAACCCTAGATCTGTTCAATTAATTTGTTCATAGTGAAATAAACAAAATTCTTAAGACTACAATCTGGAATAGCCCAAGTATTTAGCACTACTTTTCATCCTACCGCTTAATCATCTGCTGAATTTAAAATCAATCCTATAACCGCATCCAGAAGAGTTATTTTCGTACCTACATCAATTGTCATTACCCATTGATAATGTAAAAATCGAAAGCTTTAAAAGAACGTGCGGGGCTTAAGAACTCTCGTTTTTTACCCGACTGTGGATAACCTGAAATGAGTTTAATGTGTTTACCGAATGCCGTTGAAACGATCATGTGAACGTAATAAGGTACCTCAGATGCAAATGACGAAACAGAATAGTTCCTCCACAGAATGACGCTTCTGTCGTACCAAAATTTTGGAGTTTTCTGACAACATTTTTGCAAAATTAACTAAAAATCGCTGACTATTCACGTGAATATATTGAGAAAAGCTACTAGTTTCGAGCCATTGAAGGGCTCTTCCTCATGAGGAGTGTTTGCGGTCGCGGCGCGGTTGCAGTTTATAATGTTGACGTTATGAAATATTTCATACGGCACACGAATTAAAGTTAAAATTTAAATGACAATGACATTGCTGGTTTGAAGCCGTGCCGGAGCCATGCCGGAGCCGTGCTTGTTAGGCATGCGATGACCTAAGTTAGTTTTGAGAATCATTAAATGGCTGGTCCTAAAAGTTTTAAATCTAAATACCAAGGTCTCAAATTTGAAGCTTGCACGGTTGACGTGTCGTGGTGGCTCGTCTTAAATATCGGCATGTCAATGTCTTGCTTGTCATTAAGCAAGTGTGGTGATTAATGCTTAAACCGTCACCTTGCGAGAAGACGCCTTTAGTCAACAGTAGCCACTGTTGATAATGGTTGACAATCAATTTTGGGTAATAGTTTAAAGTAATCGGACAAGGGGGTACTATAGAGGTAATATCATGGATGAATACTACATCTATTTTTTAACATATTCCATATTCACTAAGCCTAAACTAATTTACTTGTAAACTCACTTTATATAAAAATAAAGTGTGTAATATTCTTTTAGGAATCATATTTTAGAGGTACATATAAAATATAATATTTTGGCATCAAAAGTAAAGGGGTTCGATAATATCATTATTTACATCAAACACTTAGTTAGAAATTTTCGAGAAAAAATAAAAAAATATGAAGATGGTCCCTTTTAATGTTGTAAATTGAATTTTCTTTTTTAATAAAGTCTCCATAGTAACAAAGTGTGTATTTTTATTTCTATTTTTTTCGCTTCAAAGTCAATATTTATATATTTTGCCCCGACTGTGGCCAATGGCTTTGGTTGTGTTAATTTTGTACAACTGATTCCATAGTCCAATATACGTCTGTCTAAAATTCGGTAAAACTATTCAACTAATTACGTATATATTGTTGTACCTAGATTAAGCAGTGAGCTTGCTATCAATCATAGAGGTACATACATAACTTCACGCCTGTTTCCAATGGGGGTAGGCAAAGACTATAGAACGCCAATTGCTACGATTCTTACATACCTACCTCTTTCACGTCATCAACAGTCATAAGTATCTTCATGCATGCTCGTCGGTTAAGGGTAGATATAATTTGGCCCTTCTTAAATATATCGTCAATCTGGTCAGTATATGTCTATAATTATAAGGCACCCTCTATCGAGTGCCCCATTCATATCCACTCTGTATACTTCTTTCGTTACTTTACTTTCATCGCTGCTTTAGACATGTCTAAAGCAGCGTAAGATTCCCCTGCTAAGCTTGCTATCATGCACTTAATAGTGAAGTTTTTCTACATCGCCTAAATTAAAAAGCATAATATATTTTTTTTAAATTGTCTTTTGAAAACCCACGCCTACTTACAATGAAAACCGTGTATTTTCTATATCAATGAGTTTCCCATGTGTCGGCCCATTTAATTTGAGTCTTTGTGATGTAGCGGGGCAGGGGTTACAAATTACACCTATTGTTTATGTGTCCCCACGCGAGGTTGCCAGACTTCTGACAAATTATATTTGCGTGGATATTAATTAGGAATAGCCAAGCGCTGAACCACCTATAATATGTATTATTGCATACTCTGGTTTACTGGGTAAAACTGCTCATAATATTATGTAGAATTTGGTGATTGATTATGCCAATGATAAAATTTGAATGATAATAAATATTGATGCTTTGTGTCGTTATTAATGTGAGGATTCGAAATATGTTGTGCATGGCGTTTCGAATAGTTAATAGTTTTGATTGATGATGGTATACACGTGATAATATATTTGTTGTGCTCTTAGCAGTAATACCACAAAATTTAACATTTTTTGGAAGGCCTTCAAGTTTTATGGAATTCAATGGAAAAAATTAAATGCTAAAAAAGTTAAATACGAAATGCAGTTTCCGAAGAAAGTCTGAAAAAGAATAAAGATTTTTTATTACATTTTTTAAATCTGTATGCGTTCAAAAATATGCACATGACAATCAAACCCGAAACAATAATTTATGGATCACACATAGAGTTGCTTCATGCGGGAATCGAACCCGCTACACGTTGCATGGCAGCCTGTAGCCCAAATACCGCCACCAACCATGCAGTCAATTTGCACTAAAATAGAAAAATGTAATAATAAAATAAAATAATCTAAATATGAAACATGTTGAAGTAGCACCTCTAGCTTTTACCGTATACAAGTATTCAGCATACTTCTAAAACATACATGATACAAACTTTTAACTTTGGGTCCTTACTATCTGAACTGCAAACACCAGCTAGCTTTGCTAAACTTGAAGAACTAAAATCGTAAGTACCTTGCATGTAGCTGGCACAATTTTAACATTATTATAACATAATATAACATCACGCCTTTTATCCCCGATACCCTTTCGGGAATAAAAGGCAGAGGTGCACAAAGAAGTGACACCCACTTTTCACTATTTATGTTATGAGTCCCATGTAATAGGGGGTGAGCCTTTTGCCATATATCGGGCTCAATTCCAGACTCCGTGTTACTACTGAGATTTTTTTAAAAACCCCAATAATACGTTGCATTACCCGGGAATCGAACCCGAGACCCCTTGCCCGGCAGTCGGACTTACGACCGCACGGCCATTGGGGCAGCTTATTACCTATCATTAAATTTATGGGACTCAAGACTACATAGAACTGCTTAACGAAAAATCTTCTCTTGATAGGCACTTACTCATGTGACTACTTGAGCAATCTGGTTACGTTTTTCAAGTCGAGCAATGATTTGACTGGGATTTTCATTGAAAATTTCTTTGTAATAACAAAAAGTCTGGAGTGGTGTGACAATATACTCCAGTATATGGTCACCAGTCTCACCTCCTTTCACATGGAACTCCTAACATTACTAGTATATTGAAAATTTGTACCTCTTTCTATACATGAGAGGATCTGCCATAAGCGGCACGTTTGACGGCTTTGTAATATTAAGTTAAGGTTCATGATATCCAATCCTTTCACAATTAACAGTCTATAAGTGGCCACTTCTTTCATAGCCCACATTCACGTATTGATCAACTTAAATGGAGGTGGACTGGGCATATGCTTCGATTCAAAAAGGAAAAACGGAGCAAAAAGGTGACCGTTTGGTATCCAAGGGATGGTGTCAGGAGTAGAGGACGGAAAGTAAGAAGGTGGGAGGATGAACTGAAACTCACAGTAGGAGCTCACTGGATAAGAGTAGCCATGGACAGGCAACATTGGAAAGAATTGGAAGAGGCCTTTGCCGTAAGGCACACCGAAATCAGAGACATTCTGTAACGGCATGCATGTAAATAGCAGTATAAGATTTTAAGAAAAAATAATTATAAGATTTGTAAGAATTTATTTTGTTACTAATTGTAAGTTTTCGGAAATAAAAGGCTATTATTATCTATATATATATAAAAGAAAGTCGTGTTAGTTACACCACTTATAACTCAAGCACGGCAGAACAGATTTAGCTAAAAATTGATATGGAGGTAGCTAGAGCCAGGAGACGGACATAAGATACTTTTTATTATAAGTTTAGTTTAGTTTTAGTTTCCGGGAAAAACAAGATTGCGCGTACGAAGTCGCGGTCAGAAGTTAGTTATATATATATAAGTGGCCACTGCTGACCAAAGGCCGAATTTTACACGGAGAACATTTGAGCATTAATCAACACGCTTGTTCAATACTCGTTGGCGATTTAAGAACTTATAATTAAGAATTAAAAATCCAGGTTTCCGCATGATGTTTTCCTTCACTGTATGTCAGTGATGTCTAAAATAATCTTAAAAAGTATATATAACTCGGAAAAGTCGCATTGGTACATGCCGTTGGTAGGTTTCATACTCGCACCCGCATTAATGTGGTTACCACTGCAATTACCTTTAATACTGTAGAAAAATAATAATAAAAAGTATTTTAATTACAGTTTGTGGTTAGTTAATGTATTGTTGTGGAATGTAGTTAACAGTTCGACAATTTTGAAATAAATGATTGATGTAGACTCATAGCAAATTTTCAAGTATGGCGATATTTTTATTAAGTCGGTCAATGAGCAGATGGATGATGGTCGGTGAGTTGGCGAGTCTCCGCCTGCCATTTTTACGTGTAATAATTACATTGTTTCGGCAGGTGCCATAGTTACCCATAGTTCCCAATTTTCCAGTCCACAGCAACCCATCCATAGCCCTACCTTTTTTTTTCTTTTATTTTTCATTACTGTCCTTGGGTGCATTCCCATAGTGCATACAGGGATAGTCGCCGGTTTTCTGTGAGACTGTGGTATCACTCCGGTTGTACACTGGCCCATTCGTGCTGAAGCATGAAGCTCTCCTAAACAAATACTGTTGAAGAAATGAAATTAATTTAACTAAAATTTCGAATATCTCTAATAATTTTGACGTTCACAAATCCCTATCGGTATCTGCAGAATGCGATATGAAACTGTCAGTCAGTGTGGTCTTTGCTTTGACACTGCGCGGACACTATCCACATTGATGAGCTTAATACTCAGTTTATTATCATATCGTTAATCAAGCAACTGAAATGGTTGGCACAGAGTGGTTAGATGATTATCTGCTTCATGAGGTTTCATATAGTTAGGCTACGCTTCAATCGTTTCGGTTTCTATAATGATTGGATTGTTGGAACATATTAAAATAAAATAAAATAATGTTTATTTCGGACAAGTGAAACATCCATAGGGGTTAGTAAGAAAACATTTTAAATCTTAAAACTATGTTAGTACCTATATTGTTACAAGCCTACTGTTGGGAATACATCTTCGCACGATACCATGTATTTTTTTTTATTTATTTGTTCTCATAAATATATACATTATTATTAAATACCTCTATACAAAAATCGCCAAACTGTTACCAGTTTGTTGGCGACAATGGCGCTCTTAAATATTATTTATTAGAGGTATAAGTATTTTATATTAAATCTATTATATGTATCACCAATTATTATTGGATGACACAAATATCATTAATTTTATTAATACTAATATCTTAGTTAAACTATTTCTATAACATATGAGTATCTTATATTTTTAGGTAGTAGTTTTTAAGTCTTTTTTTAAGTAAAGCATCACTTATGTTATCTTTGGACGCGTTTCTTATAAAATCTATGTTGTTAAGTATTGTTGGAGTTAAATATTTCCTAGTCCTTTTACCATAATAATTTTTCACCTGAGGTACAAATTTTCCCTGCACAGCACTCCTAGTCTTATATTTGTGATTTATTGGCTCTTTGTATTCATTTAAGTTGTATTGCTCCATGGCTATGAGGTAATCTACTTTATCATGCACTGGTATTATATTACAACATTTTAATAATTCTTCATAATTATGTTTATATTTTGACTTTACTTTTTTGCTAACAAGGTACTTACTCAGTCTAACTTGTAATTGTTTCATTAAATCTAAATGTGTTTTGAATGTTAGTCCGTAACTACTTAAACCATAGCCAATCAATGAGTCTGCAAGTGCGAAATATAAAACATTATAACAGTTTCTTACTAACAAATCTACTGATTAACTTATAGCTGACAAAATTATAGGTGAATCGTACCTCCCTGCAATGGTTTTCAAGATGGAGTTGGAACTGGCCCGCACCCTGCAGAGCAGCGATGCAGACTTCTGTCTGATAATGGCATGGAAGTCATCAACGTGTGCTTGAGCGAACATGCCAGATGCATGATATTATGTGCCATGTTTTTTTTATGGAATAAGCCGGTAAACGAGCAGACGGACCACCTGATGGTAAGCAATCGGCGTCGCCCATGGACACCTGGAACACCAGAGGCGTTACAAGTGCGTTACCGGCTTTTTGGGGATTAGAAGTTTGAGGATCGATGGGGATTCAGAGATTGGAGAGATTGGGGTAGGGGAGGGTAATCGGGCCTCCGGTAACCTCATTCACTCGACGAAACACAACGCAAGCGTTGCTTCACGTCGGTTTTCTGTGAAGCCGTGGTATCACTCTCGTCGAACCGGCCCATTCGTGCCAAAGCATGGCTCTCCCACACTTGTTTGCAATATGTACAGTATTTCTAATCCTACATAGTAAGTAAAGAGGTTTTAATCGATTCAATTCTTTGTGGACCATTTTTTGTGGAACACAAAATACTTGTTTCAGGTCTAAGTCTAAGAAGGAGGCAGAGCGCGTGAGGGAACGAATCTCCTCACACCCCAGCCGTCGCGAGGGACACTCTGGGCGTTGGAGATCGCGAGACCATCTCCGGCCACCGTAAGCACGAACCTGCGGACGGCGAACACGGGTGACTCGCCGCCCGACCAGAACCAGACCCGAGCGTACCACCACAGATGGGGCTCAATAGGGTTGATGCCGATACGGAGCCGCGGAGGGCATGACGGGTTGCCGGGGCTCCGGCTCGAAGTGCAAAAGTAGGAACGGGGTGGTTTTTAGTCAGTAGAGTCTGACACTCCCTCTCGCCTCACCCGGGCGGGAGAAGTCATGGAATAATTTTCCCCCTCAAAAAAAAGTTCCAAGTCCAATATGTCAATCCATGGAGCAATAGCATTGAAGAAAATCATTATGGTTGGAGCTTCAAACAAAACACAGAAGCCACTATTTCAACTTAGCAACAACAATTTATAATTGACTGTAAAATACCTCTACTGCTTATCTACAGGTAATTAATACCAGTTTCCAATAGATACTAGTTAGTAAACTTTCACCTGCATCGAGGAGTGAGACAAGGGGATGTTATATCCCCCAAATTGTTCACAAATGCTATGGAGGATATGTTCAAGACACTGCATTGGAAAGGACGGGGCATAAACATAAACGGCAAGTATCTCTCACACTTGAGATTTGCAGATGATATCGTCATCGTGGCTGAAACCGTTCAGGACTTGCAATATATGCTGTGCAGCCTGGCTGATGCTTCCGCGCGCATTGGGCTCCGGATGAATTTGGACAAAACAAAAATAATGTTCAATGAACATGTCATTCCCGAGCCAATTGTTCTCAACGGGTCGCCTCTCGAAGTCGTTCAGGAATACATCTACCTAGGACAAACCCTGCAGTTTGGTAGGAACAACTTCGAAAAGGAGGCCCGTAGAAGGATACAGCTTGGCTGGGCAGCATATAGAAAACTTAATCAAGTCTTCTCGTCTCAGATACCGCAAAGCCTGAAGACAAAAGTCTTCAACGTCGTCTTTCCTTCCAGTAATGACATACGGAGCCGAGACGTGGACACTGACAGTGCGACTGGTCCACCAATTTAAGGTCGCGCAGCGAGCTATGGCTATGCTCGGTCTCTTTGAAGGATCGAATCCGAAACGAAGTGATCCGACAGAGAACCAAAGTTATCGACATAGCCCAAAGGATCAGTAAGTTGAAGTGGCAGTGGGCCGGTCACATTTGTCGAAGAACCGATAACCGTTGGGGTAAACGTGTTCTAGAGTGGAGACCGCGTCTGGGCAAACGCAGTGTAGGGCGCCCTCCAGCTAGGTGGAGTGACGACATCTGCAAGGTGGCTGGCAGTGCTTGGATGAGAAGAGCTGAAGACCGAGCTCAGTGGCGTGCCATAGGAGAGGCCTATGTCCAGCAGTGGACGATTACAGGCTGATGATGATGATGATGATGAAACTTTCACAGCACTAACCTCATTAAGAATTTCGTTGCTAACCTTCGAACACCTCAAATATTCCAATTGTGGTCCAATTATTCGATAGGGCAACTCTCATCCTCGTCCTTTGATACAAATTCTATATTCTCATTTCTCAGTAAATTATTTGCAAACAAGAAACCACGGGATATTTTACGACAAAGAACTTAACATTTTTCTTTCTTTCTCTAAGTGATGGTAGAAAATCATCAGAAAATTATTTTAAAGTTAGACCAGGCATTGAAAGAAAGACCAGCAAGTATGCGATTTTCCATCATCATCGGGTCAGCTATAAGACGTCCATTGCTGAATACAGACCTCTTTCAATGCCTTTTAGATCAACTGAAATGGTACAAATGGCTCCTTGTGAGCTTCAGGATTTATACCTCACTAAAACCATTTTGAGGTCATCATCAGTACCTACTTAGACGACTTGCTCTAAATAGACCAGCTTCGGACCAGTACATTTACACACACGGACTGGAGCGAGATGTATGATAAGACTGATTTAGAAGATATTTTAGATATTTTTTATGATAAAATTTATAGTATATTGGATGAAAGTGTCCCTCTAAAAAAACAGTGTAGTAAATCAAAATATGTTTATCCCGTGTGGTATACGACCGAAATAATTAGTGGGTTAAAAACAAAAGCAGCACTTCACAAAAGGTTTAAACAAAACAATAGTAACAAAGATTATACAAATTATTCTAAATTCAGATCGCATATTAAGAAATTAATAAACACTGCTTACTTACAATACAAAAGTAAAATTCAATGTCAGTTTGCTAAGGACCCAAAGTCGTTTTGGCAGTTTATAAGATCGCAGCGAGGTGCAACGGCGAGACGGCCAATTATTAAAGATGGTAAATATCTATCGGATAGCGAATGCGCTCAGCAGTTTGCTGCCTTTTTTGAAACTGTATATAGTACTGATCCGCCACGACTGGATCCACAAGAGGCTTCAGCGTCAGCGGCGGCGGAGGCGGGGAACAATACAGATGTGGAGGTGGGGCGGCTTACTATCATGGACGTACGCAATGCCCTTGAATGTTTAAAAGCCAAGCGATCAGCGGGTCCGGATGGTCTACCAGCCTTTCTTGTTAAAGACTGTAGTAGAGTACTAGCAGAACCATTGCGGTATATATTTAATACATGCCTGAGTTTGGCTACTTTTCCGACACGTTGGAAAATTACCAGAGTCATTCCAGTACCTAAAGGTAAGGCATGTTCTAGCATTGAGGGGTATAGACCAGTGGCAGTGTTGTCATCCCCGGCTAAGGTGTTTGAGTCAGCTGTACAGCGTAGCTTACAGGCACAGATACGTGGACAGATCTCGGACTCACAACACGGATTTAGACCGGGTCGTAGCACGGCAACAAACCTCCTTAGCTTTATGACAAGGTTGGTGCCAGCGGTAGATGCTGGAGTGCAGGTTGACGCGGCTTATTTTGATTTTAGAAAAGCATTTGACACCGTCGATAATGACATCTTATTAAGGAAACTAGTTGAAATTGGGTGCAAGCCACAGTTAGTTCGGTTTTTTGCCAGTTACATGAAGGATAGGCAGCAGTTTGTCGACTACAATGGTTGGGAATCGGATCCCTATTACACTAGATCGGGAGTAAGCCAGGGCAGTAATTTGGGGCCTCTCGAATTTTTAATTATGATAAATGATTTACCACAGGTCGTCAAACATAGCTCTTGTTTATTATTTGCAGATGACTTAAAGTTGCTGCTAGAAATTACCAATGAAACAGACTGCAAATGCTTACAGGGTGACATTGATAGAATAGTTCAATGGAGTCATGAAAACAAGCTGTATTTTAACGAGTCAAAATGTTCTACGATAAGTTTCACTCGCGCGCGTTCACCTCTGCTACATGAATACAGTCTTGAAAATACACCTCTACAACGAGTCACACAGGTGCGTGATTTGGGAGTTTACATGACCCCGGAGTTGTTGTTCCGTGAGCACATAATGAAAATTTGTAAGAAGGCGTATAGAAATCTAGGATTTTTATTGAGACAAACGCGAGATTTCACTAGCATCTCTACAATTCGGGCCCTTTATGACGCATTAGTGAGAAGTCACTTGGAGCACAGCGCAATGATATGGGCGCCTCATGAAAATAAGTACTCTCTGATGTTAGAACGAGTTCAGAACAAATTCACTCGTCACTTGTATTGGAAGCTGTATGGAGTGTACCCGTTGTATCCGTTAATGTATCCCTCGTTATTTGTGCTGGGTATGGTCGGGTACAATCAATTGAAGGTGCGTCGAGAGTTTACTCTTACCACCTATTTGGTGAAATTGATTCGGGGATTGGAACATAACCCAGATGTTCTTCAAAGAATCAGTTTGTGGGTACCTGACAATTATGTAAGGAGGCGGCGGCGTCCGCCTCTGTTGGCGGTGCCGGTGGCTAGGACGAACTTACTGGCGAAAGCCGCGGTTACGCAAGCTATCCGTAATATAAATGTTCATCTCAATATGTTATACTACATATTACAAAGTATCTATTGCTTACCTTTTGTCCACTATCACTGATACGTCAGGTAGATTAAACCATGCTACAAGCAACGTTCTGCGACGACAGTGGGCTTTGTTGAACATTTTATTAATAAGCAGAACGAATGCATCAATTGGATATGCCATTAAACAACGATTATCGTCTTCATAGCAGTGTTATGATGTTTGTATTTTTTTCCATTTTTCTAGGAAAGCTTTGAAAAGGTATTTTAAGTCTGAAAAGTTGAAAGTTGTTCTGTTCTGTACAAATTTCTAAGTACTCGTGCTATCATCTATCTATCTATCTATCATCAATCATCCATATGCCAGTATTACCTACTTGATTTTGCTTTTTATAAACTAGCGGCTTGAAACAACACACTCTGTTCCTCTACAACACTATAAATCTAAACAAAGCTCTGAAACTTCGACTAAACTTCTACAAGAAGAGTATGTACGTAGAAAAGCCAGAATCACGAACTTTTACACTTCAATAAAATCCATTGCCTTGTATCTATAGCGTTATTGGTATAAGAAGCGGAAGTGTGGGAGAGCCATGCTTCGGCACGAATGGTCCGGCTCGACCGGAGTGATACCACGGCCTCGCAGAAAACCGACGTGAAGCAACGCTTGCGTTGTGTTTCGTCGTGTGAGTGAGGTTACCGGAGGCCCAATTATCCCCCTCCCTAGTCTCCCGAATCCCCGAATCCTCCACAATCCTCAAATTCCCAATTCCCAAAAGGCCGGTAACCAGTCCAGTCCAGGTGTCCATGGGTGATGCCGATTGCTTACCATCAGGTGATACGTCTGGTCGTTTACCGGCTTATGCCATAAAAAAAACAAAAAATAAGATGTTAGAAGTTTCTTAGATAAAATGCAATAGAATATAGAGGTATTATTTATTGCTTTGTAAACTCAACCATTTTGTAGTATGTTTCAATTTAATGTTCAAAAAATGCTTCTTTTGAAAGTAGATTTTAATACTGTTTAATAAACTGTAAGCAAGACAGTCCAAACTAATACTTTCCGTATGCACTGAACCACTATTTTTGCAGTACATTTAACTCGGAACCATTTTGCTCTTCATGTATGTTAATTTGAACTAAAACTATGATAAAAACACTGAAAGAAAATACATCTTCTTTTTTCTTTTTGTCGTCAAAATACACGAACCAATAAATCGATGGGGACATTGCGTATCCAGGATACGCCAATTTTTCTGCTGACTGTGCAAACGTACGAACGATACGCGACGTTGCCAAATGCCCCAAATTTAGATACAAAAATGCGATAAATTTATTACGATCTTTCTACCATCCAAATAGCCAAAGTTTACGGTTAAATTGAATTGTTTTCTGAATGCTTTTGGTTTGTAATCGGATTAGATTTTTTATGTATGTTCACTAGTTTTTTCTCGTGGTCTCAGATAAACTGATGGGATTATAAATAAATGTTACTACTCTATGTAGGTAATGTGGTATACTTGTCTTTATTTGAAATTCTTCTAGTAATAAGAGAAGTTTAGTCTCATAGCAATAAAAATGGATAATTCATTAGTTAGCTATCTTGGTCATTTACTTTTGAGCATTGATACAGTAGGTACCGCCTTTATAAGTTCTGTGGTAGATACCTAGTAAGAAAAATGAAAGAAATAAAGAAACCAGTTTATTTATGTGGTATACTAATCTCTAATGAATTACTGAACTTGACGCCAATGAAAAGGATTGACCACAGTTAGCTATAATAAGAGACGAATAAAAGGAGAGTAAGGAGGCCTTTGCCCTGCAGTAGGATAACAATGGATAAAAATAAATAAATAAAATAATACAATTCCGACGCAGAAATAAAATATACGTTTTGTATCATTTTTTTTAATAAAATAGCACATGTCCTCAAAAACATTTGAGGAAACAAACCAACAAACACATTTGCATTACAATTAGGGATTTATGAACAAATCACGTTGGTATTAGCGAACGTTGTACAGAATTAATCTCTCAAAGGGCGTGTTCCAAACTTTTTCAATCCGTAAAACATTTTTTTATTACTAATGAGAAGGAAATGTGAACTGAATTATGTTTTATTAGAGGTATAGAGTGTATTTTTCTATATGTATGATAAAGAATAAAGATATTACTACTACCAATCCTACTCTTCCCACACACTTCCGTCCTATATCAATTCTTCCCTTCCTGTCAAAGGTGCTCGAGGCCTGTGTCCATAAGCAACTTGCTGACTACATATACAGTAACTCGCTTATAAGTCCATTGCAATCCGGATTCAGGCCCGGGCACAGTACTGTAACCGCTCTCCTTAAAGTGATTGGCGATGTGAAGGCAGGGATTTAGGACACCAGGATCACAGTATTGGTTTTGGTGGACTTTTCGAATGCCTTCAACATGGTCAATCACGACATTTTGCTAGCTATCCTATCCCATCTTTCGGTCTCTGATGGTGCACTGGATTGGTTTTCATCTTATCTTCAGGAACGTCAGCAATTGGTCCAGGTTGGTGAGGCTTCGTCGAACTGGTGCCATTTAGAGGCTGGGGTTCCTCAAGGCGGAATTCTCTCTCCTCTTCTATTCTCCATCTTCATAAACCTTATCACTTCCGAACTTCAGTGTGCGTACCATCTGTATGCCGACGACCTGCAATTGTACTGTCAAGTCAAGATTGAGGACTTACCTGATGCAGTTGCGAAGGTGAACGCGGACTTGACTGCCATATCTAACTGGTCTGGGAAATTTGGCATTAATGTCAACCCGAGCAAGTGTCAGGCGATAATAGTAGGTAGCTCCCGCACTTTGTGCAAGGTTAACAGTGCAACGGTACCGCCAGTCCGATTTGACGGTGCGGTCATTCCATTTAGTAGTGATGTCAAAAATCTTGGGTTGCACATCGACGGCAACTTAACCTGGCGTGCTCATGTTACTAGTGTCTGTCAGCGAGTCACGGGGACGTTGCGAGCCCTCTATCGGTTAAAAAACTTCCTTCCGTCGTCGACCAAGGCGATGCTTGTTCAGTCCTTGGTTTTCCCCATAATTGCTTACGCTGATGTGTGTTACTACGACCTGAATGCAGATCTCCTCAATAAACTTGACCGCCTTCTAAATAACTGCATTCGATTCGTCTTTAATCTGCGTAAATACGACCATGTCTCTGCATATCGGTTGCAACTAAAGTGGTTGCCCATACGTCAACGCAGGAAACAACGGGCGTTAACCACTTTATTCTCTCTTCTTAATTCCCCCACTTCTCCTAGCTATCTATCCTCCTATTTTCAGTTCATAAGTGCAAACCACAGCAAGTATCTTCGTTCCACTAATAATCTTCTTCTACAATGTCCCACGCACCGGACCGACTTCCTTCACTCTTCATTCTTTGTCCAATCTTTTCTGCTGTGGAATGCGCTGCCCACGGATGTCAGGACGGCAACCAGCCGGCTTAGTTTTAAAGTTAAGGTTCGTGAACTATTGCAGAGGGAACAGACAGACGCATCACGTACTTAATTTATCATTTTGGCGATTGTTTTTAATATATATGTATAAATATATATATATTATATGTATTTTTATTCCCAATTTATTTATTCACTTTTATAGTATTGTTATTTAGTAATATTGATAATGTATCTTATGTAATTTACATTATACCTATATATACGGATATATGTATGTATTTACAGTTATGCATCACATAAACCATTATACCTATTACACCTACTGTTGCACATCTCTGCATCACCCCATGGTTGACTGTTAGAGAATGCCACCCGGCATTAAATCCGCCATCGTATGTTTATTATACAGAAGTGTTAATAATAATAATA
>JAZHFQ010000551.1:0-13241 GCA_038387885.1 Spodoptera picta
GCTTTATTAAAGTATTTTCTTAATTATTTGAGTCTTTTTGCCTACAAAAAAGTCTTCTTAATCTGCCTGAATAATCAACCGAATACAGTATCTCAAATATAAAAACAATAGTTGCTATAATACATCCTACAAAATGAATAAACCATGGTATCACAAATACTGTCTCAAATTCCTTTACATGGAAATTATATTTTATTTCTTGCGCGAAAAAATGATTTCTCATTGCTTTGTGAAGTAAACCAGTTTCTCGCAAACGAATAGCATTTCGACGCATTCTATCAGTTAGTGGAAAGCCTTTGTAGAAAAATGTACCATAAATAAACTTGTTGTATGCTTTACTAAAGTAATAAACTTCAGGCTCACCATATTTGTTGCACAAAAGTTTCTTGTAATATTGAAAGAGAGATTTTTGTGTAAGTGTGAATAAATTACTGGAATTGGCTACCTTTTTTAAATTACCTATTGGATCCAAACATGTATTATCGTTTTCATTTCGCAGCCATGTTTTATATTTAATAGAGTCGAATATACCGGGCAGCATGCAAGGTGTTAAATTATGTTCAAAAATATCATGTTCATTACTTATTTGGTTTTGTTTTGTTGGGTGCTGGGTCATGCTCACTAAGCTGGATTGATAAACGCTGTTCATCAAATACGCAGACCACACCCAGATTATCAAAATGCACTGCACAGACATTCGGTTGGGTATCTTTAAGCTGTGAGACAGCAATGTACCTAACAAAGTCAACATTACATTGAATTTGTCTTCTGCGCGGAGCAGTACGATCACTATTACAGAGTATGCCAGAAATAGCAACAATAACATACACCACACTATGGGACTAAATTCTAAATAAACATATTTCCACGTGGGTATATAGGGTGCATTCTTTACAAAAAAACGTAGATCGTCATGGTAGTCCAGGTGCCCGTGTAGATACGTAAATACATCAGCTCGAACATCTGACAATACAACGCAACCCAACATGACATCAGATTCATTATTCTGAAGCTTCGCCATTGGTCCTGAAGCTTCCATCCTAGAATTTATCACAGAGAAAATATTTTCAACGTCATAACTGAAATCGACTTCGAAGTGTTCTGTTTCTCCAATCAGTTTGAATAAATGTTGTTCAATCCCTAATTTGAATCGTTTGTCTACGTTTGGTTGTGATGGGTCTATGGCAAAAGGAATTCGATGTGGAACAGTGGCGCGTAAGGTGCAGTTTCTCAGGCCAGTCACGAGTTTGTTTGGGTAGAAATTGTTTGTTGCTTGTAGACATACGCCATAGCTTATGATGTCATCGTAACACTTCCCGCAGGCGAAGTTGTCGTACGGATTGTAGGTGTACAGATGTGCGTCGTCAGTACCGTTCACCACTAGAACGTTGATAACGTGTGCTTCTAACAGCATATCAAAAACTTTCTTTAAATCCTCTTCCTTTAGTGAGCTTATTATGATTAAGAAACGAGCGTAAGGGTTCCACGTTTGCTCTTTGAGGAGTTTTTTAACAAATGTTACGTATTCTGCAGTAGTCTTCGCAGTGATGAGGTATCCTTGATGTCTGAACGATGATTGTGATGTAGCCTCTCTAGATACAATCGGTGTAACAGCTGCTGAGTGAATTGCTTTCAAAATGTTGTCGTCGTCTGAATTAAAATCAACATATGTTATTGTCTTTTCAGAAAAATACTTTACTACAATATTATTTATGCACTCTAAGAGATTGCTATTCAGCGGCGGTGTTTTAATAGAAAAGTTACTTTTACAAAGAGAATTGAAATAAAATAAAGAAAATACAAAGTAAACAACCAGCATTTTAGGACATAAACGATTATTAGAGAAAGATTGATGAGTAGTAGGTATTTGTTTTGTGTCAAATTATATAAGTCAAATTATAAAATGTATTACAAAACCGTTTATTACAATCCATTTAGTATATTATTTGTCGTTATCTTGATTTTAATCTAAGTCGGGGCAAGGTTATTGACAAGATGGCGTAGGTAAAGTTACCCGTATTTAATAGCGTCATTTAACTTAATTTTAAAATATTAATTTGTAATAGTGCTATTTTATAGCCTATTTACAGAAATAAATATCATTTCATCTTTGATTACACATATCAATTCATTTAGAGATTTTATTTTTAAGTTGATGTTAGTTTATAAGAGGTAGTTTACGTCATTAACTAGGCACAAAATGTTGGATGTTATTGTTCTATTAAAAAAAAGATGTAACTAAAATCTGACTTTTTCATTAGCTATAAAAAAATATATTCTAATTATTTAAAAAAATCGTGTATTATGAATCAACTGAAATTGTGTTGATCTAAGTAATATAAATTTACACACAATGTTTTTTTACTATTGAACACACGATATTTATGTATGAAAGTCTTCAAAAATGAAACACACGTATTTGGATAAATACAAAAGTAATGTATATGGACTAAGTTGTTTATTGCACACAAGAAACAGTTATTTTACATCGATGAAATGTTTTTATTGCCTCCCGACCGTAATTCAAGAATAAAAACAATAGTTGATATCATACATCCTAGTCCATAGACAAGCCAAGGTATGATGAATATAATCTTAAATCTCTTTTCATGGTACTTGTATTTTATCTTCTTGGCGTAGAAACGGTCATGAAATATTTTGTGAACTAAACCGGTTTCTCGCAAACGAATTGCACTTTGTCGCATTTTGTCCGTTAGTGGAAAGCCTTTGTAGAAAAATGTACCATAAATAAACTTAGCATACGGTTTATCAAAGTAATATACACGGGGGTATCCATATTCATCATAAAAATGATCTTTGTGGTATTCATACATAATCTTTTTTGCTAGTGTATATAAATGCATTGAGTTAGAAACTTTTTTTAAATTGTCGATAATGTTTACACATGCTTCATTTTTTGGAATAGTTATATGGATTTCAGAATATATGAAGTCCAAAAATCTAGGAACAATACAGGGTTTTAGATTATATTCTACTAATTCAAATTCAGTGGTAATTTGACGTTCTTTTATGGGTTTTCCAATTATACTTACTAAGCTGGCCTGGTAAGCGCTACAAATTACATACGAAAACCACACCCAAATTAACAGTATATACTTTACAGACACTCGGTTGGGAATTTTAAGGCTATGGGAGAGCAAGGCGCTCAATAAATTCAATATAACATCAACTTTGTCTTCAGCGTGAAGCACCAATATCACTATTATTGAGTACGACAGAAATACTAACAACACCAAGCACCAGACCAAAGGACTGAATTCCAAATAAACATATTTCCAGTTAGGAACATAGGATGCGCTCTTCACAAAGAATCGTAAATCATCATGGAAGTCAAGATGGCCGTATAAGCTTTCAAATGCATCTAATCGACTAGATGTTAAAGGTATACTACCGAAAATGACATCCGTTTGGTTGTTCTGCAATTTAGACATCGTTCCTGACACTTCCATGTTAGGTCCTATTTTACTATATACATCATTATCATATTTATAATTAAAAATTACATTGAAACCTTCTGTTTTACCAAATTCTATAAATAAATTTTGTTCCATGCCGAGCACTTTTGGTACTCCTGCAGGTAGTTGAGAAGGGTCTTCAGAATATGGGGGTCTCTGTGGAACATTGGCGCGTAAGGTGCAGTTTTTCAGGCCAGTCACGAGTTTGTTTGAGTAGAGATTGTTTGTTGCTTGTAGACATATGCCATAGTTTATGATGTCCTCGTAATACTTCCCGCAGGCGAAGTTGTCGTATGGATTGTAGGTGTACAGATGTGCGTCGTTAGTACCGTTCATAACTAGAACGTTGATAACGTGTGTTTTCAACAGCACATCAAAAACTTTCTTTAGATCCTCTTCCTTTAGTGAATAGATTAGAATTAAAAACCGTGCGGTCGGATTCCATGTTGGCTCTTCGAGCAGTTTTTGGAAATATTTTGCGAATTCCATAGCATTCTTCACAGTGATAAGATAACCTTGGTGCCTGAAATATGTTTGTGTTTCAATCTGTTTGGATACAATAGTTGTGGTCATCAAGGAGTGTACTATTTTTAGAATCTCGTCACCAGTGTCCATATAAACGAATGTTAGGGTATCTTTCTCCGACAAGTACCTTTGGACAACATCTATTACACATTTATGTAAATCTTGATTTGATTGATATTTGAAATTTATAAAATTTTCACTGTTACAATTACTATATAAGAATGATAGAAATATAACTGAAACCAACATTTCTGCAGGCGTAATTTCTGATATTGATTAACGTTGTGTTTGAAAGATTTGAGTCAAAGTAACTTTCCATTACATATATGGTAATTAAACCGTTTATCATAATGGATCCTAAATAGTACATACGTCGTTGTTTAGATTACAGGTTCCGATATCAATCTTAATAACTAACCGGGCTAACTATCAGCAGTGTTCAGGCATCCTAGATTAACTCTGCAACATTCAAATTCGTTCTGTGGTTTTTTCACAAATCGTCCATTAATCGTCAGAAACTTTTGAACTTAGTTATTTGTGGAAGTTCAGTGAAAAATGCGTAATCAATTTATTTTTACTGAATTTTTTCGTTGTTTGATCCTCGTGTCTCGTAGGGCCAGCGGTACCGGTTGTTCTATGACAGTAATTACAACTTGATAGAAGTACTGGCATTCAGTTGAATCTGGTTAAGACTTAGAGCCAATTAATGAAGGTGGGAGCGGAAAAAAAAACGGATAATCTATTACATTATTATTTATTGGATTTTAATCAAATGTGTAGGTATCAACAATCACTCACATCACAATTACGACTATATTAAGCAACCAATCAAGAGCAATCTACACTACATCACAAAATATCTAAATGTTTGATGAATTGTACAAAGCACCTTCAAGTATCTTAGGCATTTTTAAATACTGCAACGTAAAAAGTGACTTCAGGTATAGTGATTTTTTTTAAGCCCTGATCACAAAGATTCCTAAAACAAATAACCCTATATAAAGTCAAGCAAAATGTCTAAGAGGTAATAACAACAATTCCACCATCATCGTGCGCATACTAAATTAACAAAAAATCGCGGGTAATTCACGTGAATATATTGAGAAAAGCTCTACTAGTTTCGAACCACAGAGGGGTTCTTCCTCATGAGCAGCGTCCTACTGTCAGTAGGCTGCGCGACATCGCCGCGACCGAGATTTTTAGTTATTTCCACCATCTTTTCTGTCATCTCATAACCTAAGTTAATTCTTTACCACATCATTAGTATTCTATTTATGTTGATTTGCTTAATTATCTTCTAGTATGTCAAGCCACTAAGGTTATGTAAAACCAGTTTTGTTAAAAACCTCTGGATTTGGAAGTTGGTCGGCATCTCTTATTTCTGCAACGAGTCCAAATAATTTCATAAGTAAAAACGACACTCGCTGTACCACATCCCACGAAATAGAGTTCCCAAGGTAGAATAAACATGGATTCAAACTCTTTGTCATAAAATCTCATTTTAATCCTCGAAGCATGTCGTATATCATATACCATTTTCCGGATAATCCCAGCGTCGTTCAGGTATAGCATCTTTACACGTATTTTATCAGCAAATGGAAAGCCTTTGTGGAAATACATTGCATAGATGAATGGAGTCAATGGATAGTGAAAAAGAAATACTGTAGGATTACCATACTTATCGTAAAAGATATTCTGTTCATACAAAATCGTAGATTTCATTGTAAGACTGTACATATAATTTGACGAAGCAATCATTTGCAATGCATGCTTAGGACTTCGGCATTTTACGAATTCTGAAAATTCTGACACATCGAATGTTGGTTTTAAAAAATCCACTATACCTGGAACGAGACAGCCCTTCAAATTGTACTGGACAAACTCCAGGTGATTGGTAACCTGATGCTCTTTTACAGGGTGTCCGGTCATACCTGTTAAACTGGATTGGTAAATGCTGTTTATCAAAAACGCAAACCACACCCAGATAATGAAAATTTGTTTCATGTGTGGTCGGTCGGGGATTTTAAAGCTTTGAGAGAGCAAAGTACCATACATATTTAATATGACGCTGGTTTTGTCTTTAGATTGAAGCAGCACGATCACCACTATCGAGTATGACAGGAACACTAACAATAGCAAGATCCATACCGTAGGACTAAATTCCAAATAAATATATTTCCACGTGGGAACACGTGAAGCCATCCGTACAATGAATCGTAAATCGTCGTAGTTATCCAGATGTCCGTGCATGTATGTAAATTTATCATCTCGAAGTTCTGTTAGCAATGTTGCACCAAACATGACATCAGTTTTATTTTTTTGTAGCTTTGACAATGGTCCTATTATACTAAAGTTTTCGTATATTTTACTATATTCACTTGTATCAAAGTCGTAACTGTAATTGACTTTGAAATGTTCTGTTTCTTCAATTACTTTTAATAACTTTTGTTCAACTCCTATTTTCAATAGTTTGTCATCATTTGGTTGTGTTGAATCAACAGTAAAAGGAATTCGATTTGGAACAGTGGCACGTAAGGTGCAGTTTCTCAGGCCAGTCACGAGTTTGTTTGGGTAGAGATTGTTTGTTGCTTGTAGACATACGCCATAGTTTATGATGTCCTCGTAATACTTCCCGCAGGCGAAGTTATCGTACGGATTGTAGGTGTACAGATGTGCGTCGTCAGTACCGTTCACCACAAGAACGTTGATAACGCGTGCTTCTAATAGCACATCAAAAACTTTCTTCAGTTCTTCTTCCTTCAGTAAACTGATTACAACTAAGAATCGTGTGAAAGGGTTCCACGTTTGCTCGTTGCTAAGTTGTTCAAATAATATTGTGACTTCTGCCGTAGTTTCTGCATTGATGAGATATCCTTGGTGTCTGAATGACGACCATTTTGAAATGTCTCGCTGTACAATTGGTATAACAGTTGATGTGTGTATTGTTTTCAGAATGTTGTCATCATCTGAGTTCATGTCAACATAAGTTAAAGTTTCCTCGGAAAAGTAGTTACTTATAATGTTGGAAATACAATTTGGTAAACTTATATTTGGTGATTGATTTACAAGATGAAAGTTAAGTTCACTCCTACAATTAATGAATGACATAGACAATAAAATGTAAATCGTGAACATTTTTGCTTGATATTGGAAGTTCTTTTATAGTTACTGGATTTCCATTAGACGAATGGTATGTGTTGTTAGTTTAGTAGTTGTAATAAACATGGCGCACTCCCCCCATTAGGCATCAGTCTTAATAAAAGTTAATTTATAGGAACTGTTTTTATGCTTTCTGTAATTACAGTCCATGATTATTTAGATAAAGTTTTTAATTTTTATTGCTAGCATTAAGTCGTAAAAGTTACAATACCCTTATTTCGTATTATTAGGGTACGCTTAGGTTTATGATGCTGGCAGAAGCTAGTATCGTCAAAATTTTATCTGAATACAAATTAATTGCGGACTTTTTTAATTTAATAAATAGGTAAACGAGCCGACGGATCACCTGATGGTAAGCAATCAGCGCCCCTCATGGACACCCGAAATACAAGGTTACAAATGGGTTAACGACTATTTGGGGATCAGGAATTTAAGAATTGTTGGAGAGTCGGAGATTGGGAGATTAAGGTTTGTAACCTCACTCACCCAACGAAACAAAACGCAATTGTTGGTTCACGTCGGTTTTAACAGTAATAGGGTAGATGACTAATTTTTATTTTAACTCGTCGAGTACCGTCATTATAGACACAATTATAGAACAATAGGTTGCGGTCACCGGTGACCGCTTGGTGTTTGACAGTTTAATGTCTGTCTGGTTCATTATGTTACACACGGATACAAATATTTTCGACGATATATTGATTTGAAATGTCGTGTGACGTCACTTCTAGAGCTGCTTTAAACGTAGAAATGACGTTTATACTTCCACTTCTAAACTTTGATCTGTTTTATCTAAGCATAATGTTTCTTTATACGATAAAATAAAAAAATACGTGTCTAATATTTTTCCTGTCATTATTCCTATTATAGTAATCTGGAAATAAAAAAATTGCAAACATATTTTAATATTGTTAATAACAGAGATGAAAATAATGAAAAAATTTAGTATGCTAATAAAGTACTCATTTCGCATAACTCCGATATCTGTCAAGCCATGAATTACTAAAATTCTAGTGTTAGTGCCATTTATAAATTTATTTATGGATGGGTAGGTGTGAATAAGTGACATTCACTTAGTTGTAACAAATTTTTATTAAAAATATAAATATTCATTTATTCAACTCATATACATTTTCTTTGTGTTGCTAAAGCATTGCAAAAGTGCCACCAACGTTAGTGAGGATTTATGTAACTCCATATTCAAGTTGCACAACCGCCTGCCGGTCACATCGACTGCACTGATCCACGGAGCACTGTTTGTTTCACTGGACAACACTAGATAACACTGCTGCTGCAGCTATGGCCGATGACAGAGAAGTACTATCTGTACTAAACACAGTCCAGAGTAGCGTTACCAGGCAGATGGCAGCATTGGAGGCACAGTTTAAGAGTGCGGGGCCATGTAAGGACACTGTTGTGAAGTTGGCAGAAGAGTTACGCACATTCCGTGAGCTTATTTTAGGCATACTTCGTCTTCTTCGCATCCAGATAAGTGACAACTCCAAGCAAATTGACCACATCCAAACTAAGCACCGCCGTAACTTTTGTCACGTCACTTTTGTTTCAGGGGCTCCCTGAGACAGATAAGGAGGATGCTTCCAAGCTAGTACTGGATGTCCTTAACAATAAGCTGGCACTGAAGGTTGAGCCCGCTTCTATCGCTACTTCTCAAAGGATCGGTACTGCTAGTAAGGACCATCATCGGCCTATTCTTGTTAGGTTCACCACCATGGAAGCTAAGGCGTCTGTGTGGAGGGCGAAAACTCGCCTGCGGGGTACCTCGGTGTCGGTCAGGGAGTTCCTGACTAGGACGAGGCAGGCTATCTTTGGGAGGGCCCGCCAACACTTCGGGATGAGGACTGTTTGGACCCAGGATGGTGTTATTTACATAAAAGCGTCTGATGGTATCCGACACAGGGTAACCTCGGAGGAAGAACTTGAAGTCCTACTAAGTAAGCATCCGACTCAGAAGTCAGCGGGTGAATCCTCGGCGGCGGGTGATGTCGGGGCGGCCAGCAAACTGAAACGGGCGAAGAAATAAGTATAAAACAGTATGTACGCTTTTTGTCTGTGTCATTTTCAACATTATTATATTACTATTTAGCACATACCTGTTGATTTCTTAATTGCATCCTTAGTTGTTTTTCATTGTGTTTGTGTCATATCATTGTAGTTTCGTAGTTCGTAGTTCATTATAAGTTCAATCATACTATGTTTTCATCATTACTATGTTATCATTTTATGTGGGTATCATTTTATTCAGTTCATTAATCTAAGTAGGTATTGACTTTTCTCTAGAATGTTTAATGCCCTCATTTTCATTTATTCAATTGGTTTTCATAATACCTTGTATTTGTTTTTAATTTTATTTTGTATGTTGCTTGCTTGTTTTGGTTGAGCTTACATTAGTGTCACTGTCACGTGTTAAATGTCTTATGTCAAATGTCAATTTGTCATTTTTTCATTCATTGTCATCTATGTGTCATATTATGTACTATCCAGTTGTCTTGCGTTCGGAAACATACCCCATATAGCTTATTCATTTCTTGGTTCATATATTTTTATTTGTCCTTTTTTTGTGTTTATTAATTATTGTTAATGTTCTCATATTTTTATATTTATATAGTAGTAGCTATTCCTGTGCTTGGGGCGGGTGCTTTTGTGTCAGTGTTTTGCTCGGTGTTAACCGGCGGGTGGTGCAGGTTTTTGTATCGGATATTTTTGTTTTTTTTGATTTTTTTTTTATATACATCGTTATTTTATCTTTTACATATTTATTTTCATATTTAATTTGTTATATTATATTATTTTATTTGTCCTACTTTATGTCCGATAATGATACATTTATCTCTTTTAATGATCTTGCATCATCTGCCAGTGATGATAGCTTTAGTACGTGTAGTGATACCCTCGGAGAGTTTTTACATCGTACTTTCGATAACTCTGTGGCAAAAATGCTGAATGTGTGTCATATAAATGCGCAAAGTATTGCCAGTCATTATCACGAATTATATGACGCTTTTCATAATACTAATGTCCACGCGGTTCTGATATCAGAGTCTTGGCTCAAACCTTCTCTTCTTTCCACTACTTATCCCCTCTCCGGTTATGTACTTATACGTAACGATCGTGTTTTCAGGAGGGGAGGTGGAGTGGCCATATATCTTCGCAGCGACTTACCTTTTAAAATCCTAACCATGTCCTCTCAGAACCATGCTGCTGAATATATCTTTCTCGAAGTGTGTGTTCGCACGACCAAAACCATCCTTGGTGTGGTCTATTGTCCCCCTACCGTCGATTACTTCACTGAATTGGAAACAGTTTTAGAATCTTTGGGGTCAGAATATTCACATCACATCATAATGGGTGACTTCAACACCAACCTCCTTTCTCCCACCTCTCCCCGAACCCGCAAACTCCTGCATGTGATTGAGTCAGCTTGTCTCCATTTATTGCCTCTTAAGGCTACTCACCATAACACTGTAGGCGATGATACCTGGCTCGATCTGATCCTTACCTCTAATCCTTCCCTTATTTCCTCTCACGGTCAGCAGGATGCGCCTGGGTTCTCTCACCATGACCTGATCTTCCTTTCCTATACCCTTAAACCTCCCAAACCCAAACCCAAGGTCTTGTACAGGCGAGCTTTTGGTCGCATGGATTGTGAAGGGCTCAAAAGGGATGCCTCTGCCATCAACTGGGTGCCACTGACAGAAGCAAATACCATAGACGATAAGGTGGCTTATTTTAACTCAGTTGTGGTTCAGCTTTATGATCGTCATGCTCCTGTCAGAAAAATTATCCAAAAGCGACCACCAGCTCCATGGATGACACGCGGAATCCGTATGGCAATGCGACGCAGAGATCGAATGTTTCGGAATTACAAGCGAGATCGTACTGACGAACACTGGGCGGCTTATAAGGTAGCGCGAAATAGGTGCAATCAGATGATACGCAACGCTAAAAGCCGCCACATTCTTGAGAACATTACTTCTGAGTCTTCTGCCAACATCTGGAAATTTCTTGGAACTCTAGGTATTGGCAGATCGCGCAATTCTGACTTCTCGGTTTCAGTTGGATTAGATGATCTGAATCGTCACTTTTCCTCGACCCACACATTAGATCAGTATACTGAACAACAGACACTGGCCTTCATTTCTGGTATGACGGGCTCTAATACTAGCAATTCTTTTCAATTTATTCCAGTTGCACCTGAAGAGATCGGTAAGATAATATTATCCATTAAATCGAAGGCGGTGGGATGTGATAACATATCTCGTTTCATGATCACCACAATATTGGATCACATCCTACCGGCGATTTTCCATATAATAAATTTCTCTTTGTTTTCCTGTACTTTCCCATCCTTGTGGCGGAGAGCATATATTCGGCCGCTTCCTAAAGTCACCAACCCCACTGTCCCTTCTCACTTTCGTCCCATTTCTATCCTTCCTTTCCTATCCAAGGTGCTCGAGGCCTGCGTTCATCGACAGTTTTCCGGTTTTATATATCGGAACTCACTTATTTCACCACTGCAATCTGGATTCAGGCCTGGTCATAGCACTGTCACTGCACTCCTTAAAGTGACTGGCGATGTTAGGGCAGCAATGGAGGACGCCAAGGTGACTGTTCTGGTGCTGGTTGATTTCTCTAACGCCTTTAACATGGTCAGTCACAATATCCTCTTAGCTGTTCTGGCCTATCTGTCGGTCTCTGATGGAGCACTGGAATGGTTCTCTTCATACCTTCGTGGGCGTCAGCAGATGGTGCAGGTTGATGATACGTCATCGGGTTGGGCCACACTGCACAATGGCGTTCCACAGGGCGGCATACTTTCTCCTCTCCTGTTTTCTATTTTTATCAATCTTATAACTTCTGATCTTCAGTGTGCGTATCATCTGTATGCCGACGACTTACAGGTGTACTGTCACGGAGTAGTGGCTGATCTGGACCAGTGCATCGCCAAAATCAACCGTGATTTGGCTGCTATTGAGAGTTGGTCCGAGAGGTTTGGAATCGCTGTCAATCCTGACAAATGTCAAGCGATTATTATTGGTAGTAGTAAAAATATGGCCAAAATCAACTTCACTATACTACCGCCCGTACTGTACAACGGGACGCCTGTCCAATATAGTGAGAGCGTCAAGGACCTGGGTATACATATTGACAGTACCCTCAGTTGGCGAAGTCAAACTGCCAGTGTGAGTCAAAAAGTTACCGGATCGCTGCGGTCTCTGTACCGTCTCAGAAATGTACTGCCTCCCAGCACTAAGGCGATGCTTGTGCAGACCTTAATTTTCCCCATCATCGATTATGGTGATGTGTGTTACTATGACCTGAATGCAGATCTCCTCAACAAACTTGACCGTCTTCTAAATAACTGCATTCGATTCGTTTCTAACTTGCGTAAATACGACCATGTGTCTGCACAGCGATCATTGTTGAAATGGTTGCCTATTCGTCAGCGCAGAGAGCTAAGGGCACTCACAACTTTATTTTCTCTGCTTGACTCTCCCAATTCTCCTAACTATTTAACTTCCCATTTCCAGTATGTATGTGACAACCATACTAAAAATCTACGCTCCTCGCATAATCGGCTGTTGCACTGTCCTGTCCATCGCAGTAACTTTACTCATTCTTCTTTCTTCATTCAAGTCATTTCTCTCTGGAACACGCTTCCAACGAATGTCAGAACCGCAACCAGTCGTCTGAGTTTCAAGCGGAGGGCGCGTGAGTACATTGGCGGAAAGCTGGCAGTTTCATAACATCTTTCATAATTTTTCATCTTGTTGTAACATAGGACAAATTCATATACGAGTCACAAATATATTTATATGTATAATGATATTTATATTATATATAATTATATATATCTATACGATTATATTTACGTATTTTATGTATGCTTTTGATACCCTTTTATTAATTTGGATAAATACCACTATTTCTCATGACTGTTTTGCAGCTTACCACCTACCACATACATTTCTGCACTACCCAAAGGATGACTGGCAGAGAATGCTGTTAGCATTAAGTCCTCCTTATGCAATTGTATAAAACTTAAATAAATAAATAAATAAA